>SKCR01009383.1:0-105266 GCA_019454045.1 Zanthoxylum bungeanum
AGACGACTAAAGTCGCAAACGGTACTATAGTTTGAATAACGGAACAGTGAGCTGGAAATCTTCCGAGCAAGATTCTGTTTCCGAATAAACAACAAATACGGATTATTGCTGCAGGTGAGGCAGCAATAGAAGCTATTTGGGTCGATAATAAATCTAATTAGATTAGATATAGTTCTGTTAGTGGCTGAGCTAGGCGTCAGCACAGACTAAGGAATTAAAGGTCTCATCGACGATCCAGATATATACTTCTATATTCATCTGATTCATTCGGATCATACATCGTGGCGATGTGATGATCATGTAAATCGCATCGGATGATAATCATGCAAATCCGCTGACGAAAACCTTTTCTCAGCAATTTGAGCCAACCGTACATAGTTCGGGTGTTAGACACTCGAGTGACTGGCTATGTGCCAAGTGGGAGAGAGTTGGATAATATGACCCATAGCATCACTATTTGTACAGATCATGGTGTTGTTGTACAAATTAACTATGTGACAAAGGAGATTGCACTCTAATCATTTGTGATTAGATCACCTTAGATATATAAATGATGAGAGAGGTCCCTATGATTTGTTCCTGGACGGAGAATGATATGAGACAGTATCAGTCCACGTAGGATAAATCATTAAATATCCCTAGTCGTAGTATTATCGAGACAGGACATCGATAATGCGGAATAGGCTAGTATTGCACTTGTGCGCGTTGTGAGGGCACAACGACATTGTTATCATATATTTAAGTATTGGATACTTATGCAAGTGCGATAGGAGGTTGTGTTTCACCGATGGTACGGGAAACAGCTTCGCTCTGGATAGACCCCTCGGAATCCCATTGGTATTATGACTATGTATCTATGGGAGTCCGACATCAGGGTAGGTGTATTTGGTCTTAACCTGAGACTTGCACCGCTAATACTTACGATAATCGGTAGACTTTGGTCTTGGTGGTACAGGGCTTTAACCGGTTCTACGTACACCACTTCTGGGTTTATCAGAGAGTCGTAGTGTATTGGGTGTGATGTCAAGACGGAAGTATCACTTCAGTCATAGTGGAGATGATGTCACGCAGGATACGGTACTAGTGCTCTTGAGTGATGCGCATCCAATCATGATATTATGACCAGGTCATGAATATCTGATTATAGAGACTAGTTACCAGACATCCGACATGTGCTTCGGACGGGGCAGGCACTTATCCAGCCCCAGCCCTAGCACGTGACTATCCGATACTGGGCCGACGATATACACAATACTACGGTATACTACGCTTGATACAGATCTATATATTCCTTTAAGAATATTTCTGGAGAATTGGGTAGGCATGGCGCTTTGCTAGAAGCCAACCTTGTCTTGTAAATCGGTATAAACGTAGTACGAGGTACTTACGTGTTCGGATAGTCCGACGACCGTCGTATTTACTGCCAACATGTCCGGAGATCTCATGGGTCGGTTCCTGAAGATTCACCGATGACGTATGACTCGCGCTTTAATTAATCTGGGATTAATTCGATGAGAGAGAAAATTATCTGGGATTAATTACGGAGATATTTTATCTCGGATAAAATATCGTTAAAGAGAGAGAACGATTAATTTGGAATTAATCGATAAATTAATATATTCGATATATTATAACGAAATTAGATTTCGACGCGGAATTGAAATTAGATTTTAATTTCGGGCGAACAAATTAATTTAGCATTAATTTGTTAGCGACATGAATAGTGAATTCGCTAGGCGTAATCATTTAATTACGACGCGACGGAAAATTCGTTAATTTGGAATTAACGAACCCGAGCCCGAGAGTGATTGCGAGTGCATTCACATTTCGAATTCGAGTGCGGCACGCAAGTCACATCAAGCGTCAAATCGCTAGTCGCATCAATCGTCAAGTCACTTGTCACTTTGAGTGATGTGACATGACATGTTGTCACTTTATTAAAGTGGATGGATTTGATGTGAATAGTTGATTTGAGTTGGTGAAAAGCTTTTAATAGCTTGAAATGAAATATAACATTATTTATTTCTTGCTTTTTGACTTTTTGTATTAAAAGTAATATATGTTTTATTTATTATTTACTTGGTAAATATATATAAAACAAAATGAAAAAGTTTCTCTCTCTCTCTCGCAATGCATACGGTTTTAGGCAAAATGGAGCCAAAAACCTTCTCTCTTCTCACGGTCATGGTGACCGATTTTCATCTCCATTTTTCTGGTTTTCACACACAAAATGGAGAAGCTTTTGATCTTGTAGCAAGATCTAAGTGCTAGCACACTCATGGAGGAATACAAAGGTGATAGGGAAGTGATTTTGTGAGCTTGGAATATCAAAGCTTGGAGCTTTAATGGAGGTCTTCAATGGCCGAAAATGGAGGATTTTCACAGCCCAAAAATGCGCCCAACAGCAGTTCAAAAGGGGAAAACCGAGCATGATGAAGCAAGAAAAAGACTTGTGTTCTTTGCATCTCAAACCAATCATTGTGAGTATTTGTTTCCGCCATTATTCCTTGATGTGTTCATGCGATTTTATGCTTGTTTTGGATGATTCTTGGGACCTAATTAGGAACTCAACAGCATCAACCCTTCCAACAACTGTGTACCACACTTCTGAAAGACAACTAAAGAGGTTAGACCTGAGGGCACATTCTTTATTTATTATCCTTTATTTTCATTTATTTTAGTACTTTATTTCATAGGAGTATTATGGATTGGTGCATGATGTGATTTCCGGATGAGCGGAATATGTGTTCTCTCTTGTGGTATATCGGATGGAAACCTGGACATAAATTCCGTAGCCGAATCTGAATGAACGGTATTGCGGTTTGCACTCGAGATACAATGCCACGTACCAATTGAGAGATTCACATGTTTTGTTTCATCCAACATTGTGTTTGAGCATGATTTAGTCGATAATATGTCATTTATTTTTTAAGTATGATTTATTCGTCAGTATGTTACTTATTTATGCATTGTAATGTAATACGCATGGGCAAATCAAGTTGGATTAAAGGTCCTCCGTCTTGAGGTATGTAAAGCCTAAGAGGTACCTTTGCGAAAATATTTTGTCGCGCCGGACGAAATATGTTTGATTGAATGTGAGATATGTTCAATCGAGCATACGAAGTCCCATATTGTCATTGTCTTTATTTTTTATGCATTGTAATGTAATGCGCATGGGCAAATCAAGTTGGATTAAAGGTCCTCTGTTTTGAGGGATGAAAAGCCTAAGGGCTACCTTTACCATGACGTTTTGTCGTGCCGGAGGAAGTATGTTTGATTGAATATGAGATATGTTTAATCGGACATACGAAGTCCCATATCATTGTCTTATTTATTTGTATGCATTGTAATGTAATGTGCATGGGCTTATCATGTTGGTCTAAAGGTTCTATACTTGATGGAAGAAAAACCTAAAAGGTTACATTTACCATGACATTTCACCGCGCCTTTTATTATTCTGTTACTTGCTTTCTGTATGCCATCTCCTTGTTAAATCATGCATCACAGTGTAACGCGCATGGGCAAATCAAGTTGGATTAAGGTTCATCTTCCTTGAGGGATGAAAAGCCTAAGGGCTACCTTTGCCACGACGTTTTGCCGCGCCGGACAAAGTATGTTTGATTGAATGTGAGATACGTTCAATCAGGCACTTGAAGTCCTATATAGATGTGGGCACATGTCGCATCTCTTCCCTTTCATCCTCATTGTCTATCTCTTTGCTGCATCGCATCATTGCACGTTTATTTCGATGTACAATTGCCTCTTTAGTTATCTCCTTACATTATGCACTTAATTGTCTCTCTTTAATGTGCATGCTTGTACAATTATTATTTACTCGCGTT
The DNA here is from genome assembly GCA_019454045.1 of Zanthoxylum bungeanum. NCBI lineage: Eukaryota > Viridiplantae > Streptophyta > Magnoliopsida > Sapindales > Rutaceae > Zanthoxylum > Zanthoxylum bungeanum. Next base: position 3,843 of record SKCR01009383.1, read on the forward strand.
CCCGTATTTATCAATATAATGTGTTTGTGAAATTATATGCTTGTCGTTATTCCGATTTACCTTTATACATGCAAACTTGGATATAGGTTATATGCAAACTTAGATATAGGTTATATGCAAACTTAGATATTAGCTTTATTTTCATGCATGTGAACTTAGAAATAGAATACTCTTGGAAATATATGTTGTGTAGACTTGGTTAGATTATTGCACAAATTCTTTCATTACAAGTGGCATAAGTAAGGGACCATTCTGAACCCAACGGTTTGAGGTCTTCCCTTGCGAGGGGTGAGTGCGGCCTTAAATCATTTTCCCAGTTCACACTGGGTGGCGACTCTATGTTATTTCTCCAGTTTAGTTCCCCCGTGGGCTACTCCGTACTCCCGACTAAGCTGTGAGCCTGGAACAGCGTCGCCGATTTCTGTGTCCTACATGTTGGATAGTTATGACCCATAGCGTCACTATTTGTACAGATCATGGTGTTGTTGTACAAATTAACTATGTGACAAAGGAAATTGCTCTTTTATCATTTGTGATTAGATCACCAAGATGTATAAATGATGAAAGGTCCTTATGATTAGTTCCGGGATTGAGATGATATGAGACAGTATCAGTCCACGAAGGATTAATCATTAAATATCCCTAGTCAGAGTATTATCGAGATTGGACATCGATAATGCGGAAAAGACTAGTATTACACTTGTGCGCGTTATGAGGGCATAACGACATAGTTCTCATATATTTGGGTATAGGATACTCATGCAAGTGTAGTAGGAGGTTGTGTTTACCGATGGTACGGAAAACAGCTTCGCTCTGGATATACCCCACGGAATTCCATTGGTAGTATGACTATGTGTCTATGGAAGTCCGTATCAGGGTAGGTGTATTTGGTCTTAACCTGAGACTTGCACCGCAAATACTTGCGACAATCAATGTACTTTGGTTTTGGTCATCCAGGGCTTTAACAGGTTCTGTGTACGCCTCTTCTAGGTATATTGAGAATCGTAGTGTACGCTGGAGCTATCGGGATATTATGACTAGGTCATGTTTATCCGATTATAGAGACTAGTTACTAGAGAGCTGATATGTGCTTCGTACAGGGCAGACACATTTCCAGCCCCAGGCCTTGCACGTGACATTCGATACTAGATTGAAATACGCAATACTATGTATACTACGCCTGATATAGATCATATATTCTTGTAAGTATATTTCTGGAGAATTGGGTAGGCATGGCGCTTTACTAGAAGCCAATCTTGTCTTGTAAATCGGTACAAACGTAGTACTAGGTACTTACATGTTCAGATAGTTCGACGACCGGATTTACTGCCAACATATCCGGGGATCTCATGGGTCGCTTCCCGAAGATTCACCGATGACGTATGACTCGCACTTTATTGATATGGGATTAATTAATGATGAGAGAGAAAATTAATCTGGGATTAATTACAGAGATATTTTATCTGGGATAAAATATTTATTAAAGAGAGAAAACGATTAATTTGGAATTAATCGATAAATTAATATATTCGATATATTATACGAAATTGGATTTCGACGCGGAATTGAAATTAGATTTTAATTCGGGTAGACGAGTTAATTTTGCTAGGCATAATTTTTTAATTGCGCCGCAACGGAAAATTTGTTAATTTGGAATTAGCGAACCCGAGGCCAGGAGTGTTTGCGGGCGCATTCGCATTTCGAATTCGAGTGCGGCCCACGAGTCACGTCAAGTGTCAAATCACTTGTAACTTTGATTGATGTGACAACTTGTCACTTGATTGTGTGAATAGTGATGGAAGTTGATGGAGTTGTTGGTTGGCTTGATTGTTTTGACTTTTGGAAAGCCAAAATTTTGGTTAATGAATTTTGAATTCATTTTTTGTGTATTAGATACACAATTTTTTCCAACCACCATCACTTATCACAAAAACACTTTCTCTATTCTTCTCCCTCTCTCTCACGGCCATAGGCCAATTTCTTCTTCCTCTTCACTGGTTTTGCCGAGAGTTATAGGAAGACCAAGATGATTTTCGCGGTAAAAATTACCGAGTGCTAGCACACTTTAGAGTCTTGCGAAGGTGATAAGAAAACCCACCCGTGGGCATGGAATCACCAAACCAAGCTTGGAGCTTTAAGGAACACCATGGCCGAATTTTTGGGGAGCCAAAACTGCTCACTGCCGTGAGACTACCTTGGAGGGAGAGAAAAGTTTTGTTCTTCAACGCATCGCCTCAATCGATCATGTAAGTATTCCGCAACTTCTTTGATGTATTCGCACATATGTTTCATTGCTTTAAATCGATCCTCGGGACCGTAGAAACCCAATAATGGTATCAGAGCGAGTTAAAGCATGAAACTTGATTTTAGGGTTAAAATTGGATAAATTGTATTTGAGCATGATTTGATAAAATTACTTGATTGAGTATGCTTAAATGATGTTTAATTGAAGTTTGATTGGATCATTTTTTGCCCAAAAAGTTGCCTTGGCCGAGAGGTACATGAACCCTAAATGTCTTGGTATTTTGTTTATTTTATCATTGGATGACTTGAAACAATTGGGTAATGTTGATTTAAGATTCAATTGGATTGGATTTAAAATTGGACATAAAATACCCTAATTGCCGAGACTACTATAGCATGAAATGGTTTGATTTTTGATTAAAATGTGTTGGACATGTTTTGATGTTAATGAGCAAAATTAATTATGTAAATTGATGTTTTAGAAATGTTAATTTGGGTGATTAATTATGGCATTACACTTTGAGTAATTAAATTGTGAAATTGGAATTTAATTATGTTGGGCCAAATTTGGAATTGGGCTTAAAAGTTGTATTTGGGCTTAAATGGGCTTGGTTGTACCAAGATTGGTTTAGGAAAATTGGTTGGATCCAATTGGGCCCAAAACCATATCCATAAAGTCCAATTATGACTTCATGGACCTTTAATATTTAATTGGGCCTAATTGGCCTAAATTGGTTTCTTGGCAAATAAGGGTGATTTCTTAAATAGGCTTTGGTATTTGGGTTTGACCCATATTGACCAAAAGTCCATGCCTTAGAAATTAATAAAAAGCCCATTGGAATTAAATTAAATTGACATTGGATGTTAATTTGGCTTTGAGACCCGTAGCGATTAGATTTTGAATCTAAGTCGTAAAGGTTTGTTAATAAAGTGTAGTATTTAATTTTGAATTAAATAATGAATTAGTATTAAATGCAAATTAAATTGGATTTAATGTTGTAGTTTAATTTAATTCAAGAATTCGTACTTTGAGTACTTATTTGCAAAACGAGTTTGACTCGCGCAAAATCAAATCGTTGTTTGAACATTGGATGGTCATTAATTATCAGATTAATTAATTGGATTAGATTGATTGATAACATGCTTGTGTGAATACATGGTTGCGATGCATGAATAATATATATCGGATGAATATTAGATGGGTGGGGCAATTTTGGAAATTGTTGTAATAAATTTAGAATTTATTAATTGGACCTGCATGTCCAGCCTATTACCTCTTTACTCTATGTATTTATCTTCTCACCTATTCCCCTCAATGTAAATGAGGTTTATTTAGAAGTGTTATGTAACGGGTAAAAGCAATACTTGTGCTAGAGGGAGAGAGGAAAGAGAGAGATCTGTTCTAGGAATAATGTGTTAAGTATCCATCCACATATCATTATTATTTTATTTACGCGCCTTATTATGTGTTTAGAATGCATGTTTAAGGGTGTATGATGATGAGACCTTAACAAAGATAATAAATTGGTTGCCAATTTGCATGTGAAAAACCCTCACAAAATATTAAATGTTTTTCCTTCCATTGAGTGATTTTTACTCAAGATCCAAGACTGGCATTGGTTTGTTGGCCAAAGTCAAGGCCTTTGTCCGTCGATGATGTGTTTGAATCACGAGAGCTTTGTTCCATATTGGTGTCTTGTCCAAGTTGTGATTTGTTGGCCAAAGTCAAGATCACTTCTTGTCCATTGACATTGATTACGAAGCTTTCCAAGGTCAATGGGTTCCGCTTAACTGGGATCACTAAGTTTGTTGTGCCAAAGCCAAAGCTTAGTTGATTTAGAGGAAAAAGGTTAGGCAATATATTGGATATATTGGCATATATAAGATATATATTTCGGACTTGGATGTCCACCTACTGGATCTAGGAATTGGATGGGATCTAATTGATCTTAGAGATCTACCTAGTTAATTATCATACAATTTGTTGGCCAAAGTCAAGATTGTGTGTTATTTAACGGGATCCTAGCCCACTAGGAAACAAGGTTTCCCGAGAACTCAACAGAGGGTTAGAGGCTCGCCGAAAAATAGTGGGAGGCAAGTATTAAATTTGCAATATTCGTTTAGTTACTTGCCTTACGCGCTCATATCATTTTTCGTCAATATAAATTAATATACTAGTTAGACTAATTTTTAATCGTTGTTTTCATTAAACAGTTGGACTGTATTCAAACTATTTCATTTATAGTTGATTATATAATTGGATTATAGTAATCAATATATTGGAATTAACTAATTTCAATTAATATTTGATTTTATAATTGGATTATAGTAATCAATATAATTGAATTTAATCTATTAAATTATAGTTGATTATATTGTTGGACTATAGTAATCATTATAATCAATAGTACCTAAAATCGTTGATTAAATAGTTGGACTATTAGAATCAAGATAATTGAAAGATTAGTGTTTAAAACATAATCCTGGGTGAAATGTATTTAAACGAATTTAATTTTCAAATTGGGAATAATGCTTCAGGATGGTCCTGAAAACTAAGAAGTTACTTTATTTGATAAAATAACATCTTAGGCCTAAACCTGGAGTTAAGCAAATAGTAGAGCATGATCTTTGGAAGATTCATGTGATGATAACTTTAGTGCTTAATCCAATAAGCTTGCCAAATAGACTCCTTAATTTCTTAATCAGAACTAAGGATTAGATCCTTATAGTATGATAATGAAATTGAAGGATCTTCATAGATGTATTCTTAGATCTTTGAAGTACTAAATTGCAATAGTAAACTCTTAGATAGTTAATGACTATTCTCAAGGAGTCAAAGCCAAAGTTTGCAATAAGGCAAGAAGCGCAAGGTGCACCTTACTTCGACATTCTGGAAGGCCAAGGCTTGGCCAAAGGCTTCTGGAGTGTGAAAAGGGCAAAAGGCAAAATCATTATAATCTTCTGGGAAGATAAAGGACATATCCCAAAATGTCTGCCTGAATTGTGGCAAACGGGGACACAGAAGCGTGACTGCCGTATGGACAAGGCAGACATGAAGGAATTGAAGAACGGGCAAGGCTCCGACTTCAAATATGTTTATCATAAACGTATTGGCTACTAGTATTAAAATTGGATTTTGGATACTGGATGTGGTACATAAATATGTATTGTTGTGCAGAATCTGCAGAGATCAGGATACTGACATCAGATGAGATTTATCTGCGATTCGGAAACGGGACGAAAGTCACTGTTTTAACTGTAGATACCTAAGTTTAGGAAATACCCTTTGGGTGTGTACTTAAATTAGGAAACTGTTACAATGTAACTAGTTTGACTAGATACATTATCTCTATATCAGGGTTTAACCCGTTGCGGGTATACCTTTATATTCTATAACACTAAAGTGTTTTATTATATAAAGATGATATTGAGATAAACACATTAGATGTGAATAACAGAATTTATATTTTGAATATAAATAAATCTCAAACATATAACATGACAAACAAATAACTCAAACTGATTTGATCAGTTAAAACTTAAATGTGGCATTTTTGTCTGGGACACAATTAAACAAGACTCGTATATCCACACTTTCGAAGAGTGGGTACTAGGACAAATTTGATTCCAATCAAATAAAGTCTACGAATCTAGTTTATTGGGAAAAATACCTAAAACACCTTTTCTTGGTAAAAGTGCAAAATGCCACCGATCTGTTAGTCCTAGTTCATAGTGAAGCAAGTGGGCCCATATCTAGCTAGGCTAGAGGTGGATATGAATGTTTCGTGACCTATACGGATGTGGCATCGCGTTATGGTTATATTTTTCTTTTGAAACACAAATCAGAAACTTTTAGAGTTTCGACACGAAATAGACAAACAAATCGGCTAAAGTGTAAAACCGTCACGGTTAAACCATGATGGAAAATACTTAAGCAATGATTTTCTTAAATACTTGAAAGAGTATAGTATTCTTTCAATGAGGACTCCTCCCGGAACACGTTAGTTTGACGGTGTGTCCAAACGAAGAAACCGAATTTTGTTGGACATGATAAGGTTAATCATAAGTCACTCTGAGCTACCATTTCCTTCAACGGATACACTTTAAACAGTGCAGAACTTATTTTGAATAAGGTTCCATAAAAATCAGTTTGACAGATTTCATATTAGATATGAACAGGAAAGAAACTAGGTTTTCCCATTCCTGATGATTTGGGTATGCTAGGCACATGTTTGGATGATACCAAACTAAAACCCAAATTGGATAAGTGCCTAAGTTATTGGTTATCCTAGGGAAACCAAAAGTATAATACTTATACAACTCACTAGAGAACAATGTAATTGTTGCTCGCCATGCATTTTTCCTAAGAGGAATACCGATATGCAGTGGTAAGTGGGAGGATAGTAAAACTCGATGAAAATCGGAGTAATACTATTCCAAGCATTGATTCATTAATGGAACACAAATAGTTCATCAAGGATGAAACTATACCAATAATCTTCGAATACACAAGAACCACGCTAGTCGGAGAGAGTCAGAAAACAACCTGGGGTATGGGTTTCTGATCTCACCTCTTAAAGATGTCAATCTTATCGAGGAAAACGAACTGAATACGTATAAGGAAGTGATACAAGGTATCGACTCCCTATTATGGCAAAGTGTCATGATATCCGAAATAGATTCCATGTAAACCAACTATGTTTGGATACTGGTTGATGTACCGGAAGGCATTGTGCCTATTGGTACTATATAAGTCTTCAAGGAAGACATACATGGATGACAACATACCAACGTATTAAGCTAGGCTTGTAGCGAAAAAGGTATCGTTATCAACATTGTGTAGATTACGACGAAACCTTTTACATGTTGCCACGGTAAATCCATTTGGATAATGCTTGCTAATATTGCATGTTTCATTTATGAAATGTGGCAGCTGAATGCCAAAACCGCTTTCCTTAACGGAAACCTTTTGGAGGATGTTCATAACATCCTGACGGTTTTGTCGTACCAAAACTAGCAAACAAGGTTTGCAGGTTATACGATCCATGGATGGATTGAAGCAAGCATATAGTTCTTGGAATTATCGTTTTGATATAATCATAATGGTGTATGATTTAATTCGAAACGAAAATGATTCTTTTGTATATAAAGAAGGTTAGTGGGAGTACACTGACAATGAACGTCATGTATAAAATTATGACATGTCATTTCTTGGAAATGATATTCCCATAAATACAATCAGCGAAAGCTTGGCTTTCATTAAAAATTCTCCGTAGAATTCTTGGAAGAAACAACCTTTATTCTAGGAATAAAGATCTACTGGGATAGATTTAAAGTTGTTAGCACTCTCCGAGAACTCGTACATTGAAAAATGTACGCGACCTGGTGTCCCATATGCTTTGAGCATATGGAGTCACAATTGGGCCAATCCAAGTGATAGTCATTGGATTGATGTTAAGAACATCCTTGAGTATCTTACAGGAACTAAGGATACTATCTTAACCTATGGAGAAGGAGAACTTGAAGTGACTGGGTTCACTGCTGCAAGTTTCCTAACCGATAAAAACGACTATAAGTCACAAAACGGTACTATAAAGTTTGAATAACGGAACAGTGAGCTGGAAATCTTCCAAGCAAGATACTGTTACCGAATAAACAACAAAAGTGGATTATTGCTGCAGCTGAGGCAGCAATAGAAGCCTTCTGGATTGATAATAAATCTAATTAGATTAGATATTATTCAGTTAGCAGCTGAGCTAAGCTACAGCGTAGGCTAAAGAATTAATGGTCTCATCAACGATCCAGATATATACTTCGATATTCATCTGATTCGTTCGGATCATATATCGTGGCGATGTGATGATCGTATAAATCGTATTAGAAGATAGTCATGCAAATCCGCTGACGAAAGCCTTTCCTCAGTAGAATTTTGAGCGAACCATACATAGTTCAGGTGTAGGACACTCGAGTGACTGGCTATAGGCCAAGTGGGAGATTATTGGACAGTTATGACCCATTACGTCACTATTTGTACAGATCATGGTGTTGTTGTACAAATTAACTATGTGACAAAGGAAATTGCTCTTTTATCATTTGTGATTAGATCACCAAGATGTATAAATGATGAAAGGTCCTTATGATTAGTTCCTGGATTGAGATGATATGAGACAGTATCAATCCACGAAGGTTTAATCATTAAATATCCCTAGTCAGAGTATTATCGAGATTGGACATCGATAATGTGAAAAAGACTAGTATTAAACTTGTGCGCGTTATGAGGGCATAACGGCATAATTCTCATATATTTAGGTATATGATACTCATGCAAGTGTAGTAGGAGGTTGTGTTTACCGATGGAATGGAAAACAGCTTCGCTCTGGATAGACCCCTCGGAATTCCATTTGTAGTAAGACTATGTGTCTATGCAAGTCCGAATCAGGGTAGGTGTATTTGGTCTTAACCTGAGACTTGCACCGCTAATACTTGCGACAATCAATGTACTTTTTTTTTGGTCGTCCAGGGCTTTTAACATGTTCTATGTATGACTCTTCTGGTTATATTGAGAATCGTAGTGTATTGGGTGTGATGTCGAGACGAAAGTATCACTCCAGTCATAGTGGAGATGATGGTCACGTAGGATACAAAACTGGTTCTCTTATATGCTGCAGCTATCGGGATATTATGACTAGGTCATTTTTATCCGATTATAGAGACTAGTTACCAGAGATCCGATATGTGCTTCGTATAGGGCAGACACATTTCCAGCCCCAGGACTTGCACGTGACATCCGATACTAGATTGAAATATGCAATACTATATATACTACGCCTGATATAGATCACATATTCCTGTAAGGATATTTCTGGAGAATTGGGTAGGCATGGCGCTTTGCTAGAAGCCAACCTTGTCTTGTAAATCGGTACAAACGTAGTACTAGGTACTTATGTGTTCGGATAGTTCGATGACCGGATTTACTGCCAACATATCCGGGGATATCATGGGTCGCTTTCCGAAGATTCACCGATGACGTATGACTCGCATTTTATTGATCTGGCATTAATTAATGATGAGGGAGAAAATTAATCTGGGATTAATTACGGAGATATTTTATCTGGGATAAAATATTTATTAAAGAGAGAAAACGATTAATTTGGAATTAATCGATAAATTAATATATTCAATATATTATACGAAATTAGATTTCGACGCGAAATTGAAATTAGATTTTAATTCGGGCAGACGAGTTAATTTAGAATTAATTCGTTAGCGACGTGAATAGTAATTTTGCTAGGCATAATTATTTAATTGCGTCGCAACGGAAAATTCATTAATTTGGAATTAGCGAACCCGAGGCCGGGAGTGTTTGTGGGCGCATTCACATTTCGAATTCGAGTACGGCCCACAAGTCACGTCAAGCGTCAAATCACTTGTCACTTTGATTGATGTGACAACTTGTCACTTGATTGTGTGAATAGTGATGGAAGTTGATGGAGTTGTTGGTTGGCTTGCTTGTTTTGACTTTTGGAAAGCCAAAATTTTGGTTAATGAATTTTGAATTCATTTTTTGTGTATTAGATACAGATTTTTTTCCAACCACCATCACTTATAAAAAAAACACTCTCTTTATTCTTCTCCCTCTCTCTCACGGCCATAGGCCAATTTCTTCTTCCTCTTCATTGGTTTTGCCGAGAGTTGAAGGAAGACCAATGTGATTTTTACGGCAAAAATTACCGAGTGCTAACACACTTTAGAGTCTTGCGAAGGTGATAGGGAAACCCACCCGTGGGCATGGAATCACCAAACCAAGCTTGGAGCTTTAAGGAACACCATGGCCGAATTTTTGGGGAGCCAAAACTGCTCACTGCCGTGAGCTTCCAAGGAGGGCAGAAAAATTTTGTTCTTCGACGCATCGCTTCAACCGATCAATGTAAGTATTCCGTAAATTCTTTGATGTATTCGCACATATGTTTCATTGCTTTAAATCGATCCTCGGGACCGTAGAAACCCAATACGACAGTCTGGCGACTCAACTAGGGATAAAGAATCGGCCCCGAAATAATGTCTTGTACTGATTGTGATTTGTGTTTTAGTTAACCGTGTCTATAGTGGGTTGAAAGGGGTTTAATCAAAGGCATTGTTAAGGCTTGGTGATAGTTTGGTGTCTTCCTTCATTCACTACCTTTCTATAGGAAAAGCTGCGAAGGCACCTAGATAATCATTACCCGTAGCTCGTTATGACAGACTAATTTGGAGGACTTGTTGTTTATTCCTATCACCAAGGCGATAAGAGCCTAAGAGGCTTGGGTTTCTAAGAGAGTTCGCTCCGCCCTCCCTCTGGGGGAATCTTCAATAGAAAATCTATTTGACAGTCAGTCACGCACCATAAGGTATAAAAAAGGTGCGCTCACTTGGTCACTCGAACCCTTGAGTGGGGAGACCTAGTTGTGGGCAATCCTTCACCAGCGAGAGCCTTTGTCTACACTCCCCTAAAATCAAATGTGAACCATAGTTATATGACCAATAGAAATTATTTCTTTATGCTTGTGTTTAGGACCATCATCATTTGGATTCAGTTGGACTTCTTGTCAAGAGATGTGAACTTGTTGGGCCAATTAAACTGGAGGAGTTAGTGTCCTTTGAAAATTGTGCCAAAAGCTTCTAAAATACCGATGGGCCATTTTGTGTTTGGGCCACTTATCATTTGAATTCGTTTAGCCATATTATCGCAAAAGTGTAAACCTGTTGGGCCTTTTCAACTGGGACAAGTTTGCACTGCGCAATTGTATGATTGAATGCTTTAAAATGATAATGAGTCGACTTACACATTCCATGCATCGCACGCATCTCATGCATCTCATGCATACACGCATCATGTCAATCATGTGTCTTAAAATCCATCATAGATATCTGTTGGGTTAAGAAAAAGAAGTTAGAGAATTCCTCAGGAAAATTCAGTATATCAGTTGGTTCATCGCCAAGTTGATGTCAGTATGTGAGCCTATCTTCAAACTGCTGAGAAAAGACCAACCAGTGAAATGGAATGAGCAATGTCAAGCAGCCTTCAACAAGATCATAGAATACTTGGTAAAGCCTCATGTATTGAAACCTCCAAGACCGGGCAAACCCTTAGTACTGTATTTGGCCATAGAATCAGAAGCACTGGGGCAATGATGGTACAGGCAGATGGGACAGGAGTAGAGAATGCGGTCTACTATCTCAGTAAGAAGATACTTCCGTACAAAGCCCGCTATCAAGAAGTAGAGAAGATCTGTCTAGCAGTGGTATGGGCGTCCAGAAAATTACGGTATTACTTCCAATCTTACAAGATCCAAGTGGTGGCAAAGGAAAATCCCTTGAAATATCTACATTCAGTGCCTTCGCTAGTAGGGAAGTTGGGCAGATGGTTAGTGTTGATGACAGAGTTTGACATTGAGTACCTCACTTCCAAAGTAATCAAAGGGCGAGCCATAGCAGAGTTCCTGGCATTGCAACCTATTGAAGGGGATCAGTACAAGTTTGAATTCCCAGATGACGAGATCCAAGCAATAACAGTTCAAGGATAGAAGATGTACTTCGACGGAGTAATGAATTGCAAAGGAGCCGGAATTGGGATCGTGATAGTGACCCCCGAAGGAGAAACCTTGCCTATAGCTAAGAGGTTGACGTTCGGAGTAACTAACAACATGGCCGAGTATGAAGCATGTGCTTTTGGATTCATTGCACTGATAGCCTTGAAGGCTGAGAGCGTGGAGGTCTACGGAGATTCGATGTTGGTAGTCCAACAGATGCATGGAGAATTGGAATTGAAGGAAGAACGGTTGAATCCTTAACTTTTTCACCTCATAAAGTTGGCACAGGCTATCCCCGATTGTAAGTTTCAGCACTTGCCGCGAGAAGAGAATCAGATGGCAACGCATTAGCTACACTTGCAGCGACTTCGGAAAATCCAGAGAAGTTAGAGATGAGACCATTGGTACTGACAACAGCAAGCAGACCCGTTTATGAGATAGAAAGAGTTTTGGAAGTGGAGATCGATGACGGAAAACATTGGTACCATAATATTCAGCGATACCTGGAACACAGAGAACTCCCAGAATGAGCAAGCAGAAAAGACAGAATAGCCATTCAGAAGTTGGCTTCTCAGTATGTGATTTTGAAGGGAGAGCTATAGAAGAGACAGGAAAATGGCATTCAGCTGAAGTGTTTAAGAAAAGAAGAAGCTCAGAAGGCAATGGAAGAAATACATGCCGGGGTATGTGGACCGCACATTAATGGGTTGAATTTGTCTCGCAGGATTGTAAGACAAGGTTTCTACTGGTTGACCTTGGAGACAGACTGTGCAAAGCTGGTAAAACATTGTCATGATTGTCAAGCACATGGTAATATGAACCATCTGCCTCACACAGAGTTACACGGGCTATCAGAGGCATGGCTTTTTTCAGCATGGGGAATTGACATGATCGGAGAGATTCGACCGAATGCATCGAATGGACATCGTTTCATTGTGGTGGCAGTGGACTACTTCTCAAAATGGGTGGAAGCTGAGTCATTTCGTAACGTCACAGCAAAACAGATGGTGAAGTTCATAGCGCGGAAGATCATATGTCGATATGGGATTCCACATCATGTAGTGACAGATAACGGAGTTCAGTTTCAAGGGGAAACGAAGGCAATGCTACAGAGATATGAGATAGGACATTATAAGTCGTCACCTTACAGACCGTAGGAAAATGGGGCAGTCGAGGCAGCCAATAAGACAGTAAAGAAGATATTAGCCAAGATGACAAAAAACTGCAAAGATTGGGCTAATAAACTATCGTACGCCCTGTGGGGGTACAAAACATCAGTGAGAACAGCAACAAGAGCCACACCTTACTTTTTGGTCTATGGAATGGAAGCAGTACTACCCGCAGAAGTTGAGATACAGTCCATGAGGGTATTAGCAGAAAAAGAGTTACATGAACAAGGATGGGACTCGCAGTGATTTGAACAGTTGGCATTGCTCGATGAGAAGAGAATGAAGTCTTTACATCACATGCAGATATGTCAGAAGAGACTAGCCCGAGCATTCAACAAAAAAGTGCATCATACTAAGATCAGAAAGGGTGATTTGGTACTTAAGCAGTCAAGGCCATCGATGACAGACCCAAGAGGAAAGTTCAGACCCAACTGGGAAGGACCCTACATAGTGCAGAAAATAATGGGAAATGAGGCAGTGAGACTGTCAGATTTGGAAGAGAATGAGTTCACTGAGCCGATCAACGTGGACAGATTGAAGCAATATTTTACCTGAGAAAAAGAAGACCAAGCAGTCACTGGCAGAAGGCCTAAGCCAACAGAATAGGAAATTCATTCATGCATGCATGCATACACATAACGTATCTACACTCTTTTTTGTGTTTTGTTTTGTTTTGTATTCACAGGTTTCAATGAAGAAAAAGAGAAAGCGGCAAAAGCAAGCCAACCAGAAGCAGAAACATATGAGTATCAGTGCCGGGGATGAGTCCCAGGGTTGAAGCCCGCATCAGTATTAGTTTCAGGGATGAGTCCTAGGGTTGAGGCCCACATCAGTATTAGTTTCGGGGATGAGTCACAGGGTTGAGGCCCACACCATTATCAGTTTTAGAAAGGAATCCCAGGGGGCGAAGCCCACATTATTAGCTGTTGAAGAATTCCAGTGAAGTGAAAAAAAAAAGAGAAATTTCCTTGATGGCTAAGCATATGTCCGGTAATGACATTGTTTGCTGTAGGGTGAAACCTTAGAAACGATAAGTGCGAGATGTGCTCTCATCTGGTATTCTGAGTAGTTGATCTCGGCTAGACTCGCAAGCACTTGATTACGGGATCTTAGCGGTAGAAGCCTGAGTAGTCGGCGAGATGACTAGTTGAAGAGATGGTGGATCAGTGAATGACCGTTTGCCTAGGTGTCCATCCTGGTTTACTTATGCTACGATATATGATATGGTTGGAAACAAAGAAAAAGTCTCTGAAAAGAAAAGGAAAAAATAGACCACCTATAATCGATAAGCGTGAAGCTACCCATGGGCGAGTATTAGGACCACCATGAGGAGAAATGCTACCTTAAATGGTAGGTGTGTCGAAAAAAGAGAAAGAAAGAAAAGAGAAAAAGAAAAAAGAAAAAGAAAGGTCAAAATGAAAAGAAAGAAAAGAAAGAGACAAAAGAAAGAAAAAACCATATCACATTAAGTATGAGGAAGTAATCACATAGTATGATCAAGACATCTCGGTTGGTTAGACCCATTGATCCAATTCTCTGAGACAAGATCATGGAATTCACTTACTTAAGGACTAAGTTGCGAAAGAAACTTGGCACAGACACACTAAGAGTCTAGTTCAGATCACTCGCTCAGACGTTCGGATTTGATTGTATCAAGTACTTTGAAGGTTCTCTGGTTTCAACAAGAAGCATCATTTGAGGACGAAAATATGTTCGACTATCGGGATTATCTCGTGTGAGGCAGTATAGTATGTTGGTATGCAACATCACATCAAGACATCTACCTTGACCTAAGAAAAGCAGCAAAGAATAGAAAGACGAATCGAGACTGGGGGCGACCAGTCTACCTTTTCTCATACAGCACGGTTCGGGAATGAACCATCACATCAGTAACGCTTCAGGGATGAGGTTCAGTATGCCGGGAATGGCATTTCGAGGATGGAGCATGGGTTGAGGCCCACTTCAGCATCAGTTTGGAGATGAGTCCCAGGGGTTGAGGCCCACATCAGCATCGGTTTGGGGATGAGTCCCAAGGTCGAGGCCCACATCAGTATCAGTTTGGGGATGAGTCCCAGGGTCGAGGCCCACATCAGCAGCAGTTTTGGGATGCGTCCCAGGGTCGAGGCCCACATCAGCAGTAGTTTTTGGATGAGTCCCAGGGTCGAGGCCCACATCAGTATCAGTTTGGGGGCGAGGCCCACATCAGTATCAGTTTGGGGGGTGAGGCCCACATCAGCATCATTTTGGGGGCGAGGCCCACATCAGCATCAGTTTATGGGCGAGGCCCATATCAGTATCAGTTTAGGGGCGAGGGCCACATCAGTATCAGTTTAAGGGGCGAGGCCCAAATCAGTATCAGTTTAAGGGGCGAGGCCCATATGAGTATCAGTTTGGGGCGAAGCCCACATCAGTATCAGCTAGGGGCGAGGCCTACATCAGTATCAATTTGGGGGCGAGGCCCACTTCAGTATCAGTTTGGGGACGATGACCACATCAGTATCAGTTTGGGGATGAGGCCCGCATCAACATCAGTATCAGTTTTAGGGATGAGTCCCGGGGTCGAAGCCTGCATCAGCATCAGTATCAGTTTTGGGGATGAGTCCCGGGGTCGAGGCCTGCATCCGCATCAGTATCAGTTTAGGGGCGAGGCCCACATCAGTATCGGTTTAGGGGCGAGGCCCACATCAGTATCAGTTTAGGGGCGAGGCCCACATCAGTATCAGTTTAGGGGCGAGGCCTATATCAGTATCAGTTTGGGGGGCGAGGCCCACATTAGTATGAGTTTGGAGCGAGGCCCACATCAGTATCAGCTCGAGGCGAGGCCCACATCAGTATCAATTTGGGGGCGAGGCCCACATCAGTATCAGTTTGGGGACGATGACCGCATCAGTATCAGTTTGGGGATGAGGCCCGCATCAGCATCATTATCAGTTTTGGGGATGATTCCCGGGGTCGAAGCCCGCATCAGCATCAGTATCAGTTTTGGGGATGAGTCCCGGGGTCGAGGCCTGCATCCGCATCAGTATTAGTTTAGGGGCGAGGCCCATATCAGTATCAATTTGGGGGGCGAGGCCCACACTAGTATCAGTTCGGGGCGAGGCCCACATCAGTATCAGTTGAGGGCGAGGCCCACATCAGTATCAGTTTGGGGACGAGGCCCGCATCTGTGTTAGTTTGGGGACGAGGCCCGCATCAGCATCAGTATCAGTTTTGGGGATGAGACCGGGGGTTGAGGCCCGCATCAGCATCGGTATCAGTTTTGGGGATGAGTCCCGGGGTCGAGGCCCACATCCGCATCAGTTTTAGTTTAAGGGCGAGGCCCACATCAGTATCGCTTTAGGGGCGAGGCCCACATCAGTATCGGTTTGGGGGCGAGGCCCACATCAGTATCGGTTTGGGGGCGAGGCCCACATCAGTATCGGTTTGGGGGCGAGGCCCACATCAATATCGGCTTAGGGGTGAGGCCTACATCAGCATCAGTTTGGGGGCGAGGCCCACATCAGTATCAGTTCGGGGCGAGGCCCACATGAGTATCAGTTTAAGGTTGAGGCCCACAACAGTATCAGCTTGGGGACGAGGCCCACATCAGTATCAGTTTAAGGGCGAGGCCCACATCAGTATCAGCTTAGGGGCGAGGCCCACATTAGTATCAGTTTGGGGGCGAGGCCCACATCAATAGTTTTTGGGATGAGTCCCAGGGTTGAGGACCCACTACATCATAAGTTTTGGGATGCGTCCCAGGTTCGAGGGCCCATATTATCAGATGCAGTTCCGAGATGCGTCCCAGGGTCGAGCACCCACTGCATCGTCAGTTGTAGTTCCGGGATGCGTCCAGGGTCATGGGCCTATTACATCATCAGTTTTGGGATGCTTCCCAGGGTCGATGGCCCACATTGTCAGCGGTATTGGGATGCATCCCAAGGTCGAGGCCCCCATTGTCAGTTGCAGTTTCGGTATACGTCCTAGGGTCGAGGACCCACAGCATCATCAGTTATAGTTTAGGGATGCGTCCCAGGGTCGATGGCCCACTACATCATCAGTTTTATGATATGTCCCAAGGTCGAGGGCCCACACATCAGTTGCAGTTCTGGGATGCGTCCTAGGGTCGAGGGCCCACTGCATCATCAGTTGTAGTTTTGGGATGTGTCCCAGGGTTAAGGGCCCACTACATCATCAGTTTTGGGATGTGTCCCTTGGTCGAGGGCCCACATTGTCAGCAGTATTGGGATGCGTCCCAAGGTCGATGCCCCTATTGTCAGTTTCAGTTTCAGGATACGTCCCAGGGTTGAGGACCCACTACATCATCAGTTATAGTTCCGGGATGCGTCCCAGGGTCGAGGACCCACTACATCATCAGTTTTAGGATGTGTCCCAAGGTCGAGGGCCCACACATCAGTTGCAGTTCCGGGATGCATCCCAGGGTTGAGGGTCCACTGGATCATCAGCACAGTTCAGGAATAGAGCCTATATTCGGAGGTTCGGGAATGAAGCCTAGGGGTTGAGGCACCTCGCCACCATATCAACTTAGTTCGAAGTAACATGCAAGTCAGGTGGCAGCTGGCGAGCCAGATAAGTAAAAATATATTGCATAACTCTGATAGGATTGTCATTGTCACACACTGCATAAGTCCTATCAAAGTGGGGGCGACTGTAGGCACTGCAGTTTTTGCATATAATTCCTGATGATGAGTCTCACATGGAGACACTACCTCTTTAAGTTGTGGAAGTCACAGGAAACAGACGTCGGAAGGGAAAAGTCCGAAATTGATATCTTGTTGGACTAAATTCGTTTGCTTAGCTGTGGGTTCGCTCGTTGGACCTCTGTTTTAAAATTCACACCAAGCCCATACATCACCAAACCACAAACCAAATTCACGCCCAAATAGACCAAACCCCACGCCCAAAGCTTTCAAAATAATAAATCCACACATTAAACACATGTTGAAATCCCAATAAATCACCTTCCTAAATTAAAAGAATCAAATCAAATCACCTTCCAAAATTAAAAGAATCAAATCAAATCTCATAAATCACCTTCCTAATTAAATTAAATCACATTCCTAAACTAAATCAAATCTCATAAATCACCTTCCTAATTAAATTAAATTACATACCTAAATAAAAAAAATCAAATAAAATCAAATATATCATCTTCCTAATCAAATCAAATCATATCTAATCACTTCCCTAATTAAAAGATTTTCCCTATCACACAATAATTAAAAATATCGCCCATAATTACACAAATCCTTTCCCTTTTCACACAAGGTAAACCCCAACCCTTTGCCTCTAAAAAGAAGCCTAAACCCAACCTTGAAGCCCTAGCAAGTCACGACCAAAGCAACAAGAAACAAAAGAAAATAATTCTCTCTTCTCCTCCTCTCTACCATCACCAAAACACTCTCCCAAAACAGCAAAGGAACATCACCACAACACACCCCCTAAACAGTAAGCATCATCACCGAATACACCCCTGAAACTGCCCATCCATTCACCGAAAATCACAGCTCCAAACAGCCATTGGATCACCAAAACATACCCCTGAAATAGCCCTTCCATTCACCAAAAATCACAGCTCCAAACAGCCCTTGGATCACCGAAACATACCCCTGAAACATCCCTTCCATTCACCAAAAATCACAACTCCAAACAGCCCTTCGATTCACCGAAAATCACAGCTCAAAACAGTCCCTATAATCACCGAAAATCACCCCTGAAACTGCACTGTAACATCACCAAAAATCACCCCTAAAACTGCATTACAGTGACCGAAATACACCCCCAAACAGCAGCCTAAACACCCTCAAACAGTAGCCTAAATCACCAAAAACAGTGACCAAAAACTGCACCTTAAGACATTCCCTAATTACCGTAAAATAGTTAGCCAAAATCGTGACCAGAAACAGTAGCGAAACCGAGCAAAACAGTAACCCGACGCAGCAAAACAGCGAAGGAAAACGTTGAACCAGTGAACCGGAGGAGTTGCGGAGCATCAACCGTTCCGACAACCGCGTACCGCACTTCCAATAGATGACTAAAGTGGTTAGGACTGAGGGCACCTTTTTTATTTATTATCATTTATTTTAGTACTTTATTTCAGATGAGTATTGTGGATTGGTGTATGATGTGATTTCCGGATGAACGAAATATGTGTTCTCTCTTGTGGTATATCGGATGGAAACCCGGACGTAAATTCAGTAGCCGAATCTGAATGGATGGTATTGCGGTTTGCACTCGGGATACAATGCCACGTACCACTTGAGAGATTCACATGTTTAATTTCATCAAACCTTGTGTTTGAGCATGATTTAGTCGATAGTATGTCATTTATTTTTTAAGCATGATTTAGTCTTCAGTATGTTACTTATTTATGCATTGTAATTAATGTGCATGGGTAAATCAAGTTGGATTAAAGATCCTCCATCTTGAGGGATAAAAAGCCTAGGAGCTACCTTTGCCACGACATTTTACCGCGCCTGACGAAGTATGTTTGATTGAATGTGAGATATGTTCAATTGAGCATACGAAGTCCCATATTACCGTTTTCTTTATTTTTTATGCATTGTAATATAATGCGCATGGGCAAATCAAGTTGGATTAAAGGTCCTCCTTTTTGAGGGATGAAAAGCCTAAGGGCTACCTTTACCATGAAGTTTTGTCGCGCCGGACGAAGTATGTTTGATTGAATGTGAGATATGTTTAATCGGACATAAGAAGTCCCATATCATTGTCTTATTTATTTGTATGCATTGTAATGTAATGCGCATGGGCTTATCATGTTGGTATAAAGGTTCTCTACTTGAGGGAAGAAAAGCCTAAAAGGTTACCTTTACCATGACATTTCGCCTCGCCTTTTATTATTCTGTTATTTGCTTTCTGTATGCCATCTCCTTGTTAAATCAGGCATCATAGTGTAACGCGCATGGGCAAATCAAGTTGGATTAAAGGTCCTCCACCTTGAGGGATGAAAAGCCTAAGGCCTACCTTTGTTCGACGTTTTGCCGCGCCGGACGAAGTATGTTCGATTGAATGTGAGATACGTTCAATCAGACACTCGAAGTCCTATATAGATGTGGGCACATGTCGCATCTCTTCCCTTTCTTCCTTATTGTCTATCTTTTTGCTGCATCACATCATTGCACGTTTATTTCGATGTACAATTGCCCTTTTAGTTATCTCTTTACATTATGCACTTAATTGTCTCTCTTTAATGTGCATGCTTGTACAATTATTATTTACTCGCGTTCATGTATTTATCAATATAATGTGTTTGTGAAATTATATGCTTTTCGTTATTCCGATTTACCATTATGCATGCAAACTTGGATATAGGTTATATGCAAACTTAGATATAGGTTATATGCAAACTTAGATATGAGCTTTATTTTCATGCATGTGAACTTAGAAATAGAATACTCTTGGAAATATATGTTGCGTAGACTTGGTTAGATTATTACACAAATTCTTTCATTACAAGTGGCATAAGTAAGGGACCATTCCGAACCCAATGGTTTAAGGTCTTCCCTTGCGAGGGGTGAGTGCAGCCTTAAATCATTTTCCCAGTTCACACTCGGTGGTGACTCCATGTTATTTCTCCGGTTTAGTTCCCCCGTGGGCTACTCCGTACTCCCGACTAGGCCGCGAGCCTAGAACAGCGTCGCCGATTTCTATGTCCGACACCTGTACGAACCATATATCAGATCACTAGCAAATAGTGTCTTTATGATCGGAAAGTCATGACCTATTCATACTTTTCTGATGGCTATAGCACTATAGAGTACCAGTTATGTATCCCTGCGTGATCATCATCTCCATATGACTGAAGTGATACTTCCATCTTGACATCACACCCAATACACTACGATTCTCAGTAAACCCAGAAGAGGCGTACACAGAACCTGTTAAAGCTCCGGACGACCAAAACCAAAGTGTACTGATTGTCGCAAGTATTAGCGATGCAAGTCTCAAGTTAAGACCATATACACCTACCCTGATTCGAATTCCCATAGACACATAGTCACGATGCATGATCTAACGAATCAAATGAAATAGTTGAAGTACATACTTGGATTGTTGATGAGACCGCGGCTCCTTAGCCTGTGCTATAGCCCAGCTCAGCTGCTAACAGAACTACTCCTAATACAATTAGGAATTTATAGATCCAAAATGTTTTTTTTGCTGCCTCAGCTGCAACAATATTTCGTTTTTATTGTTTAATCGATAATAGTATCTTGCTTGGAAGATTTCCAGCTCACTGTTCTGTTATTCAAACTAAATATGTACCCTTATTGTGACTTATAGTCGTGTTTATCGGTTTGGAAACTTACAACGGTGAACCCAGTCACCTCAAGTTCTCATTTCCCCATATTCTCAGAAAGCATCCTTAGTTCATCCAAGATACTCGAGGAAGTTCTTTACTCAATCTAGTGACCATCATCTGGATGGGTCTAATTGTGACTACACATGCTCAAAGCATATGAGACATCAGTTTGCGTACATATCAAAACGTACGAACTCTGGGAGAGTGTCAGCAGCTTTCTAGATCTATCCCAGTAGATCTTTATTCCCAGAATAAAGCCGCTTCTCCAAGGTATTCCATGGAGAATTTTATGAAAGCCAAGCTTTCACCGATTATAGCATGGGAATGTCATTGCCGAGAAGCAATACATCATCAATATTTAGGACAATAATTGTCAGTGCGCTCCCACTAACCCTCTTATATACACAAGAATCATCTTCGTTTTGAATTAAATCATATACCATTATGATTACATCAAAACGATGGTTCCAAGATTTCAATGCTTGCTTCAATCCATAAATGGATTGATTTAACTTGCAAACCTTGTTTGCATGTTTTGGCATGATAAAACCGTCAGGATGTTACATAGAAAGATCCTCCAAAAGGTTTCCGTTAAGGAAAGCGGTTTTGGAGTCCATCTGTCATATTTCATAAACGAAATATGCAGAAATAGCAAGCATTATCCGAATGGATTTAATCATGGCAACAGGTGAAAAATTTTCATCGTAATCGACACTATGTGGTTGACGATACCCTTTCTGTGCAAGCCTAGCTGCGTACATTTGTATGTTACCATCCATGTCTGTCTTCCTTGAAGACCCAATTGCAACCAATAGGTTTAACGCCTTCTAGTGCATTAACGAGTATCCAAACATGGTTCGTATACATGGAATCCATTTCGGACTTCATGGCACTTTGCCATAAAAGAAGTCGATACCTTGTATCACTTCCTCATACGTAGTCGTTCATCTTCCTCAATAAGATTAATATCTACATGAGGTGAGATCAGAAACTCATACCTCCCAAGTTGTTTTCTGACTCTCTCCGACCTACACGGTTTTTGTGTATTAGAAGATTGTGGTACAGTCTCATCCCTGATGAATTGTTCATGTCTCGTAAAGGAGTCGGTGTTAGGAACAGTATTACTCTGATTTTCATCAAGTTTTACTTTCCTCCCACTTACCACTGCATTTAGGAATTCATTTTCAAGGAAAACCGCATGGAGAGCAACAAATACATTGTTCTCTTGTGAGTTGTATAAGTACTATATTTTGGTTTCCCTATGATAACCTACAAATAGACACTTATCTGATTTGGGTTCTAGTTTGGTATCATCCAAATGTTTAGAGTATGCCCAGCATTCCCAAATCTTCAGGAATGAGAAATCTGGTTTCTTTCCTGTTATATCTAATATGAAGTCTGTCTAACAGATTTTCATGGAACCTTATTCAAAATAAGTATTGCACTGTTTAATGCGTATCCTTAGAAGGAAATTGGTAGCTCAGAGCGACTCATCATTAACCTTACCATGTCCAACTAAGTTCGATTTCTCCGTTCGGTCACACCGTCAAATTGAGGTGTTCCGGGAGGAGTCCAATGTGAAAGAATACCATATTTTTTCTAGTAATCTTGAAACTCATATGTTTAAGTATTATCCACCATGGTCCAACCGTAATATTTTAATACTTTTACTGGTCTGTTTTTCTACTTCGTATCGAAACTCTTTCAATTTCTCAAAAGTTTCCGACTTGTGTTTCATAAGATACATATAACCATAACGCGATGCCACATCTGTAAAGGTTACGATGTATTCATATCCACCTCTAGCCTAGCTAGACATGGGCCCACTTACGTCACTATGAACGAGGGCTAACAGATCGGTGGCACTTGCACTTTTACAGCAAAAATGCGTTTTAGGCACTTTACCTAATAAACAAGATTCGCATACATCATTTGATTTAGGATCAAATCCATCCAAGTATCCATTCTTCTAAATAGTGGATATATGATTCTTGTTAATGTGTCCCAGACAATAATGCCACAAATAAGTCTCATCTGATTTACTCAGTTTGAGCCTTTTCATTGTCATTTTAAATGTTTGAGATTCATTTACATTCGAAATATAAATACTGTTATTCACATCTAATGTGTATATCTCAATATCATCTTTATAGACAAAACACCCGGTGTTTCGGAACATAAAGGTATATCCCCAACGGATTAAACTAGATACAGAGATAATGTTTCTAGTCAAACTAGGTATATTATAACAGCCTTCTAATTGACGTACATGCCCCAAGGGCAGTTCCAAAACTTAGGTTCCTATGGCCAAAACAGCGACTCTCGTCATGTTTTCGACTTGTAGGTCGATCTTATCTGAAGCCAGTCTCCTACTAATCAGCAGATCATGCACATCAGTACATATATTTATGTACCACATCCAGTATCTAAAATCCAAATTTAAAACCAGTAGTGGACATGTTTATAACAAACATACCTGAAGCCGGAGCCTTGCCCCACCTTCACTTCCTTCATGTCTGCCTTGTCCATATGGCAGTCATGCTTCCAGTGACCCCGTTTGCCACAGCTTAGGCAGACATCTTGGGATATGTCATTTGTCTTCCCAGAAGACTGTGACGATTTAGCCTTGCCCTTTTATTCACACCCCCAGAGCCTTCGGCCAAGCCTTGGCCTTCTGGGATGTCGAAGTAGCCTTGCGCCTCTTGCACTTTTAGAAGATCTGGCTCTTCCTCCTTGAGTATAGCCATTAACTCTCCAAGATTTTTCTCTTGGTTACTCATGTTGAAGTTCATGACGAACCCGCCCCAGCATTCATCCAGAGACTGTAAGATCAAATCTATAGAAGTCCTGGCCTCATAGGTAATGCCCAACTAACCTAGCTGTTCGATGTCAGCAATAATCTACGACACCTAGTGCTTGACAAATGTACCATCTGACATACGCGAGCGAAAGAGCTTCTTTTGCAATTCATACTTCTAAGATCTAAGGTTATATCTATGAAGATCCTTTAATTTCAACATCATGGTATAAGGATCTAATCCTTAGGTCTGACGATGAGATTTGAGGATTCATTGCAGCAAGCATGACAGATTAATACTAAAGTTATGAGTCTTCCAAAGCTCATGCTCCACTATTTGCTCAACTCCGGGCTCAGGCCCGAGAAGTTTCTCTATCAAATAGAGTAACTTATCAACTCCCAGGACTATCTTGAGATTCTTTTCCCAATCTGGAAAATTAAAGCCGTTAAAGACATTTTGACCCAGGATTATGTCCTTTGACGCTAATCTTTCAAGTTATCTTGATTGCTATAGTCTAACTATCCAATCAATGATTTCGGGTACAATCAAATGTAATGATTACTATAGTCTAACTATATAACCAACTATAAATGATTGGTTAAATTTAAATGTATTGATTACTATAGTCTAACTATATAACCAACTATAAATGAAGTAGTTTGAATGCAGTCCAACTGCTTAATTAAAACAACAATTGAATATTAGTCCAACTAATATATGTATAATTAATGACGAAAAAAATAAAATGAGCGCGTATTGGCAAGTATCTAAACGAAATTGCAAATTTAATATTTGCGTCCCACTATTTTTCGGCGAGCCTCTAACCCTCTGTGGAGTACTCGGGAAACCTAGTTTCCTAGTGGGCTAGAATCCTGTAAAATAACACACAACCTTGACTTTGGCCAACAAGCTGTATGAAACTTAACTAAGTATATCTCTAAGATCAATTGGATCCCATCCAATTCCTAGATCCAGTAGGTGGACCTCCAAGTCCGACATATATATCCAATATATGTAAATATATCCAATATATTTCCTAACCTGTTTCCTCTGAATCAACTAAGCCTTGGCTTTGGCTCAACAAACTTAATGATTCCAGTTAAGCGTGACCCATTGACAGTGGGAAAGCTTCATAATCGAAGTCGATGAACAAGAAGTGACCTTGACTTTGGCCAACAACTCACAACCGCCCAAGACATACGATATGGAACAAAGCTTATGCAGTTCAAACACATCCGCGATGGACAAAGGTCTTGACTTTGGCCAACAAACCAATGCCAATCATGGATCTTGAGAAAGAACCACTCAATGGAAGGAAAAACGCTTAATATTGTATTGAGGGTTTTTTTTTCACGTTAATTGGTAACCAATTTATTATCTTTGATTAGGTTTCATCATACACCCTTAAACATGCATTGTAAAAGCATAATAAGGTGCGATAAAATTTAATAATGATATGCGGATGAATATATAACAAATTGTTCCTAGAACAAATCTCTCTATTTCCTCTCTCCCGCTAGCACTATTCATACTTCTACCCAATTACATAACACTAAAAGAAACCTTATTTACATTGACGGGAATTGGTGAGAAGAGAAATACAAATAGAAAAGAGATAATAGGTTGGACACGCAGGTCCAATTTAATAAATTCTAAATTTATTACAATAATTTCCAAAATTGCCCCCACCCATCTAATATCCATCTGATATACATTATTCATACAATACATCCAAGTATTCACACAAAGCATGTTATTCAATCAATCTAATCCAATTAATTAATCTTTGAATTAATGACCATCCAATGTTCAAACAACGATTTGATTTGCGCGAGTCCAACTCGTTTAAGAATAAATACTCAAAGTACGTATTCTTGAATTATATCGAACTACAATCTTAAATCCAATTCAAATTGTATTCAATAATAATTCATGTTTAATTCCAAATTAAACTATTACACTTTTAATAGTGTCTTTTAAGACTTGGATTCCAAATCCAATCTTATTGGGTCTCAAAGGTCCAATTAGCAATACTATTCAATTAAAGTCCAATGGGCTTTCAATTGATTCTTTAGGCATGGGATTTGGCCATTATGATCAAACCCAAAATGCCAAGGCCCAAGTTAGGAATCACCCTATGCCATAAAATCAATTTAGGCCCATTAGGCCTAATTAAATTTTTAAAGGCCCAATGTCATATTTTTGGACTTTATGGAAATGGTTTAGGCCCAAATATGATCCAAGACCAAAATCTAGCCCAACCAAGCCCATTAAGCCCAATTACAACAATTAAATTAATACATTATTCCAAATTACATATTAATCCAATTCAAGTGTAATTAACATAATTAATCAACTAATCTAATGTTTCCAAAACACTAATTAATCCAATTAATCATGCTCATTAATTCAAATTCATGTCCAACACAAATTGAGGCAAAACAACTCATTCTAAGATGCTTCACACTCACGGCAATACATGAAATTAACATCCAATTTTGATTTCAATCTAATTAAATCAACAATTAACATTCAATTTCATGTGAATCAACATATCCAATTGTCTAATTCAAAAAATTAACCATGAGCAATCCTAGGGTAATTTTCAGCCATGATGAGAAATTGGGGATTTTTGATTGAATCAATTTTTCTCAATTTCAAAGATGCACAAATCCAATTCAACATCATATAAACACAACCAACTCATCAATTTAGGCAAAATTAAGCTCCAAGTATAAAATCCTAAATTAAAGTTTGCAAACCCTAGAATCCAAATTAAGCTTAGATCTCGCTCTGATACCATTGTTAGTGTCCTAGACATGCCAATGATCTCTAAGGAATGATTTGTGTGTGAATAATCTAAAGTAAGTTGCGGAAATTACTTACAAAGATTGGTGGAAGTTCAAAACTTTTTAATGGATGTAGAAGCTCCAAGCCCTCTTTCAGTGTTTCCAACACTTGGGTGAGTCTCCCTATCACCTTATTTCACTCCTTAATGTGCTATCATACTTGAATTTTGCTACAAAAATACATGGGAGAGAAGAGAAGCTCACATTTTTGTGAGGAAGAAGAAAGAATAGGTTGTTGTGAATAGTAACCATATCTTACTTCCAAAGTTGACTTGGTTTAAATATTAAGGTTGAGTGTATTATAAGTAAAGCCAAGCTTTCTTTCAATAAATCAAATCCATGAAATAAGCTTAACCATTTCCATCATTCTCTAACATTTTGATGTAAGTGAAGTGGGTCCCACCACTTTTAAATTTGAAATTTAAGTCGCCTAACTCAACACGCAACTTTGCTCGGGCTTGGGTTCTTTTAATTCGGAATAAACGAATTTGTGTGAATTAATCAAGCTCCAAGCATAAAATCCCAAATTAAAGTTTACAAACCCTAGAATCCAAATCAAGCTTAGATCTCGCTCTGATACCATTGTTAGTGTCCTAGACATGCCACGGGATCTCTAAGCGTGATTATTGTGTGAATTAATCAAGAAAGTTACGGAATACTTACATTGATTTGGATGAGAAGTTTCAAAAATGTCTTTGAAAATGGAAGCTCCAAGCCTTCTTTTAGTGTTTCCAACACTTGGGTGAGTCTCCCTATCACTTTGATCAACTCCAAAAGAGCTAGCTTTTACAAATTTTGAAGAACAAAATTTGCCCTCCAAGGTAGAGAGAGTTTCAGCCATAACAAGAAGAAGGAGAATGAGAGAGTTTGGTTGATGTGAATAGTAACCTTATTACACTTCCAAAGTCAACAAGTTAATTTATACTTAGGTTTTGTGTTGAATTTGGTTTGAGTGTAGTATAAGCAAAGTCAAGCCTTACAAATCAAACCCAAAATCAAGCCTAACCACTCCCATCAAATGTCCAAATTTGATGTAAGTGAAGTGGGTCCCACCGCTTTTAAATTCCAAATTTATGTCGGCTAATCCAACACGCAACTTCGCTCGGGCCCGGGTTCGTTTAATTCCGAATAAATGAATTTGTCGTTGCGACATAATTAAATCCAATTTAATTAAATAATAATGCCTTGCAAAATTATTACGAAAGTCGCTTACGAATTAATTCTAAATTAATTCGTTCGCCCGAATTAAAATCCAATTTTAATTCCGCTTTGAAATCCGATTTCATTTAATATATCCAATATATTATTTAATCGATTAATTCCAAATTAATCATTTTCTCTCTTCTATCCGAATTTTATCCCAGATCAATTATTGCCGCAATTAATCATAGATTAATTTTCTCTCTCTCATAATTATTCCCAGATTAATTCTGTTCGAGTCAATTGTCATCGGTGAATCTTTGGGAGGCGACCCAAAAGATCCTTGGATATGTTGGAAGTAAATGAGGTCATCGGACTATCCGAACACGTGCGTACCCGGTACCATATTCTTACCAATTTACAAGACATGGTTGGCTTCTAGCAAAGCACCGTGCCTCCCCAATTCTCCAGAAATATTCTTTTAAGGAATACAAGATTTTTATCAAGCGTATTATACTAAGTATTTTGTATTACGATCCAATATCGGATACCATATGCTAGGCCTGGGGCTGGAGTTGTGTCTGCCTCGTACGAAGCATATATCAGATCACAAGCAACTAGTCTCTTTATGATCGGAAAGTCATGACCTAGTCATACTTTCCCGATGGCTATAGCACTATAGAATACCAGTTATGTATCCCTGCGTGATCATCATCTCCATATGACTGAAGTGATACTTCCATATTGACATCACACCCAATACACTACGATTCTCAGTAAACCCAGAAGAGGCGTACACAAAACCTGTTAAAGCTCCGGACGACCAAAACCAAAGTGTACTGATTGTCGTAAGTATTAGCGATGCAAGTCTCAGGTTAAGACCATATACTCCTACTCTGATTCGGATTCCCATAGACACATAGTCATACTACCAATAGGATTCTGAGGGGTCTATCCAGAGCGAAATTGTTCTTATACCATCGGCAAACAGAACCTCCAATCACACTTGCAATGTATCCAATACTTAAATATATGAGAACTATGTCGTTAAGCTTCAATAACGCGCACAAGTGCAATACTAGCCTATTCCGTATTATCGATGTCCAGTCTCGATAATACTACGACTAGGGATATTTAATGATTAAACCTTACGTGGATTAATACTGTCTCATATCTTATTAATCTGGTACTAATCATATGGACGTTTATCATTTATATATCCAGGTAATCCAATTACAAAAGATAAAAGAGCAATTTCCTTTGTCACATAGTTAATTTTGTACAAGAACACCATGTTCTTTACAAAATAATGATGCTATGGGTCATAATTATCCAACAACGCATTGAACAGTGCAATACTTATTTTGAATAAAGTTCCGTCAAAGTCTGTAGAACATACTCCATATGAAATATGGATAGGAAAGAAACCAGGTTTCTCATTCCTGAAGATTTGGGGATGCTTCGCATACGTTAAACGTTTGGATGGTACCAAACAAGAATCCAAATCTGATAAGTGCCTATTTGTAGGTTATCCTAGGGAAACCAAATGATATTACTTCTACAACCCACAAGAGAACAAGGTATTTGTTGCTCTACATGCGGTTTTCCTTGAAAAGGAATTCCTAAATATAGTGGTAAGTAGGAGGAAAGTAGAACTCGATGAAAATAGCAGTGATACTTTTCCTAGCACCGACTCCCTAACGGAACACGAACAGTTCATCAGGGATCAAACTGTACCATAATATTCTAATACATAAGAACCGTGTAGGTCAGAGAGAGTCAGAAAATAACCTGAGAGGTATTGGTTTCTGATCTCACCTCACGTAGAAATTAATATAATTGAGGATAATGAGCCGACTTCGTTTGAGGAAGCGATACAAGGTATCGACTCCACTTTATGGCAAGATCCATTAAGTTCGAAATAGATTCCATGTATAGCAACCAAGTATGGGCACTGGTTGATGCACCAGAAGGCATTAAGCCGATTGGTTATAAATGGGTCTTTAAAAGGAAGACCGACATGGATGGCAACATTGAAACGTACAAAGATAGGCTTGTAGTGAAAAGGTATCATCAATGATATGTTTTCGATTACGAAGAAATGTTTTCACCCATTGCCATGATGAAATCAATTCGGATAATGCTTGCTATTGATGCATATTTGGATTATGAAATATGGCATATGGACGTCAAAACCGCTTTCCTTAACAGAAACCTTTTAGAGGATGTTTATATGCAACAGCCTGATGGTTTTTTCGTGCCAAAATATGCAAACAAGGTTTGCAAATTAAATCGATCCATTTATGGATTGAAGCAAACATCGCGTTCTTGGAACCAAAAATTTGATGAGATCATAAAAGAATATGATTTCATTCAAAACGAAGATGATTCTTGTGTATATAAGAATGTTAGTGGGAGCGCACTGACATTCATTGTCCTGTACGTTGATGATGTATTGCTTATTGGCAATGACATTCCCATGCTACAATCGGTGAAAGCTTGGCTTTCATTAAAATTCTCCATGAAAGATCTGGGAGAAGCAGCCTTTATTATGGGAATAAGGACCTATCGGGATAGATCTAGAAAGCTGCTTGGACTCTCACAGAGCTCGTACATTAACAAAGTGTTAAAGAGATTCAACATGGATCAGTCTAAGAGGGGACTGCTTCATGTGTCACTTGACGTCTCTCTATCTAAGTACATGTGTCCTAAAACTAAAGATGAGAGAGAAGTAATGAGTCGGATCACATTCGCTTCTGCAGTCGGATCGATCATGTATGCCATGATATGTACGTGATCTGATGTCTCATATGCTTTGAGCATGTGTAGTCGCTATCAGGCCGATCCAGGTGATGGTCACTAGATTGCGGTTAAGAACATCCTTAAGTATCTTAGACGAACTAAGGATGCATTCTTAGTCTATGGAGATGGAGAACTTAAGGTGACTGGGTTCACCGATACAAGTTTCCAAACCGATAAAGACGTCTCTGAGTCACAATCTGGGTATATATTTTGTTTGAACAACGGAGCAGTGAGCTGGAAATCTTCCAAGCAAGAGACTGTTGCTGATTCAACAAAAGAAGCGGAATATATCGCTACAGCTGAGGCATCAAAAGAAGTAGTTTGGATCTATAAATTCCTAATTGGATTAGGAGTAGTTTCGTTAACAGCTGAGCTCATTCCTTTGTATTGTGACAATAACGAGGCTATAGCGCAGGCTAAGGAATCGCGGTGTCATCAATGATCCAATCATGTACTTCGACGTTTCTATCTGATTTGTGAGATCATACACCGTGGCGATGTGAAGATCGAAAAGATCGCTTCAGATGACAACATTGCAGATCCGTTGGCGAAAGCTATTTCTCAGCAGAAGTTTGAGCGACACGTAAATAGTTCAGGTGTTAGAAACTTGAGTGATTGGCTATGAGCCAAGTGGGAGATTGTTGGACAATTATAACCTATAACATCACTATTTGTCAAAGACATTGTGGTTTTTGTACAAATTAACTATGTGACAAAGGAAATTGGTATTTTATCATTTTGTAATTAGATTACTTTGATATATAAATGATAAAAGTCCTTATGATTAGTTCCGGATTAATAAGTTATGAGACAATATTAATCCACGAATGGTTTAATCATTAAATATCCATAGTCGTAGTATTATCGAGACTGGACATCGATAATGCGAAATAGACTAGAATTACACTTGTGCGCGTTATGGAATCTTAACGGTATAATTCTTATATATTTAAGTATAGGATACTTATGCAAGTGTGATAGGAAGTTCTGTTAGCCGTTGGATCGGGAACAGCTTCGCTCTGGATAGACCACTCGGAATCCCATTGGTAGTATGACTATGTGTCTATGGGAATCCGCATCAGGGTAGGTGTATGTGGTCTTAACCTGAGACTTGCATCGCTAATACTTGCGACAATCAGTACACTTTGGTTTGGTCGTCCGGGGCTTTAATAGGTTATGTGTACGCCTCTTCTGGGTTTACTGAGAATCGTAGTGTATTGGGTGTGATGTCAATATGGAAGTATCACTTCAGTCATATGGATAAGATGATCACGCAGGGATACAGAACTGGTACTCTAATATGCTGCAGCTATCGGGATAGTATGACTAGGTCATGATTATCCGATTAAAGAGACTAGTTGATAATGATCTGATATATGCTTTGTACGGGGCAGACACAACTCCAGCCCCAGGCCTAGTATGTGACATCCGATACTGGATCATAATACGCAATACATTGTATATTATCCCTGATATAGATTATATATTCTTCGTTGAATATTTCTGTAGAATTGGGTAGGCACGGTGCTTTGCTAGAAGCCAACCATGTCTTGTAAATCCGTAAGAACGTGATACGGGGTACGCACGTGTTCGGATAGTCCGACGACCGAATTTACTGCCAACAAATCCAGAGATCTCTTAGGTCGCATCCCAAAGATTCACCGATGACATTTGACTCGAACAGTATTAATCTGGGATTAATTAAGAGAGAGAAAATTAATATGGATTAATTACGACAAGAATTCATCTGGGATAAAATTCTAATAGAGGAGAGAACGTGATTAATTTATAATTAATCGATTATATAATAAATATTGGATATAATTGAAATCGGATTTCAAAGCGGAATTAAAATTGGATTTTAATTCATGCGAATGAATTAATTCGCAAGCGACTTTCGTAATAATTTTGTAAGGCATTATTATTTAATTAAATTAGATTTAGTTACATCGCGACGGAAAATTCATTTAATTGGATTAAACGAACCTGAACCCGAGTGAAGTTGCGTGTTGAGTTATTCGACTTAAATTTGGAATTTAAAAGTGGTATGACCCACTTGACTTACATCAACATGTTTGACATTTGATGGAAGTTGTTATTGGTTGAGTAAAGCTTGGATTGCTTATGGAACACTCAAACCAAAACCAACACACTTTGTTGTTACTTTTTGAGAGATATACACAACTTTTGTGATTTGACTTTGATATAAGGTTTTGGAAAAAAATACAAAGAAAACACAAAAGCTCTATTTTCTCTCCCAATTGTCGTGAAGTTCATACTTCCTCTCCATTGATTTTGCTTCAAAATCAAACATTGCTAGCACAAAAGGAGTCAACTAAGGTGATACATAAACTCACCCTTGAGTTGGAAACAACATAGAAAGCTTGGAGCTTCATCTACATCTCTTGAATTTATGAAATCTCAACCAATCAAAGTAAGTAATTTTCGTAACTTGTCTTTGATTTATTCACACACATATCATGACTTAGAGACCTTGGGCATGTCTAGAACACTTACAGAGCCTTGTATAGAGATACAAACAAAAAGGGATTTGACTCATTGCAAATGAAGTGCCAAAACCCATTAGGTGAGGCATGAAATTAACAATGAGTACTCGACATCCCACTAGAAATATATCCAACAATATTTTCGATTTCCGCATTAGAGAGTACTAGTTCTGTATCCCTGCATGATCATCATCTCCATATGACTGAAGTGGTACTTCCATCTTGACATCACACCTAATACAC
Source organism: Zanthoxylum bungeanum (assembly GCA_019454045.1). Classification (NCBI taxonomy): domain Eukaryota; kingdom Viridiplantae; phylum Streptophyta; class Magnoliopsida; order Sapindales; family Rutaceae; genus Zanthoxylum; species Zanthoxylum bungeanum. The sequence goes on from SKCR01009383.1 coordinate 37,484, forward strand.
TACAATTCTCAGTAAACCTAGAAGAGGCGTACACAGAACCTGTTAAAGCTCCGAACGACCAAAACCAAAGCGTACTGATTGTCGCAAGTATTAACGATGCAAGTCTCAGGTTAAGACCACATACACCTACCCTAATTCGGATTCCCATAGACACATAGTCATACTACCAATGGGACTCCAAGGGGTCTATCCAGAGTGAAGCTGTTCCCGGTCCAACGGCTAACAGAACCTCCTATCACACTTGCATAAGTATCCAATACTTAAATATATGAGAACTATATCGTTACGCGTCCATAACGCGCACAAGTGTAATATTAGTCTATTCTGCATTATCGATGTCCAATCTCGATAATACTATGACTATGGATATTTAATGATTAAACCGTTAGTGGATTAATACTGTCTCATATCTTATTAATCCGGTACTAATCATATGGACTTTTATCATTTATATATCCAAGTAATCCAATTAAAAAATGATAAAAGAGCAATTTCCTTTGTCACATAGTTAATTTGTACAAAAACATCATGTCTTTTACAAATAGTGATGCTATGGGTCATAATTGTCTAACATGCCATGCTATGTATAAGACCGGATATCGCATTCGTTGTTAGTATAACAAGTAGATTCCAGTCCGATCCAGGAGAAAATCATTGGATAGCAGCAAGGCAATCCTCAAGTACTTAAGAAGAACTAAGGATATGATACTGACTTACGGATCACCAGAACTTAAAGTGGAAAGGTTTACGGACTCGGACTTTCAGACAGACACTGATGATTATAAGTCAACCTCTGGATTCATTTTCTTATGTAATGGAGGAGCAGTCAGTTGGAAGAGTGCCGAAAAATCCACTATTGTGGACTCTACTACTAAGGTAGAATACATAGCAGGTTCGGAAGCAGCGAAAGAAGCATTTTAGATAAAGAAGTTCATTATAGAATTAGGTGTGGTTCCAGCCACTGAAAGAGTGTTCCCTTTGAACTGCGACAACAATGGGGCTATAGCACAGGCCAAGGAACCAAGGTCACACCAGAAATCCAAAAACATTTAAAGAAAGTATCACATACTAAGAGAATATGTTGGAGATGGGCAGATAGCCATTCAGAAAACACCTTCAGCTGATAATGTGGCTGATCCACTCACAAAGCCAATGAGCCAAGAACAAATAGAGCGTCATCTTGAGAAGATGGGCATTGGGTATCATAACAATTTACTTTAGTGCAAGTGGGAGTTTGTTAGAGTGTATGCCCTAAAATCAGTTATGGATGTAATGGTTTAAGGCATAATGTTTGTAATATAGTTTACTATTTATTAATAAAAGGCATTTGTTAACTACACATTATTACATCCATATTTTATATGTATGTCCTGAGATATTATGTCAAATGAATATTATTAATCCAAAAGACGTTTGCGATTATGAGAGTCAATGATATTTATATATATCTCAAATTAAGTTCTTGGTAAAATGTGATTGTTATACAAGACAATAATATATCACTTGACCAATATTGTTGTGTGTCGCCTAGATTGACATATGATGTTAATAGAATGGATGATGAGTCTCATATCATAAGGACACAAACAATAGATGTTTCACTAGTAGAATAAATTATCGAACACGACCATAGAAACGTAAGATCACATTGTAATATTATCTAAGGTCATTGATCTTCGTAATAATATATTTGTGTCATTATATCCTTTAACCTAAGATCATATGACTTATGCGATGGTACTCTTGATTCACTAGTATACCCTCAATCGACTATCCACGTCATTTGAATAAATATTAGATGGCCTTGAGCAATTGACGTATGAAGTCACGTATGCTTCAAGATGAGGTCAAATAGCTTTGATAATAAAATAGATGTTTTAAGTAAACTCAAAGTTGTGGATATAAGTCTTTGGCCAAAGCAGTCGATATCTTAGAGATGTCAAATCCACAAGATAAAGTTTAAAGATATATCGAGTATAAGGTTCTGACCTTACCATGATCTCAGACTCGATAAAAAACATAAATATCGGAAGGAATGAGATGACATGTTCGAAATGTATTATAACAGGTTCATATGTTTTCCCACTTCATTCATCGACGAGGGGTCATGGCTTGCTGCTAGGCGATTACCCATGGTCTGTGGAATATGAAAGAGATGAATATTAAGGAGTTAATATTATTCTACTGCTACTCGATAATGAACCTAGAACGGTCGCACAATATAGTTCTCGTTTATGTTACAAATTCGAGGATGTTTATTAAAAGTTAATAAATGATTATTTTAGCGTTTCCTATTTGGATTAGGATATTCAGAATATTTCCGAAATATTAATTTGATTAATAAATTCGAAATATAAAACAAGATTTAATTGTTTAAATAAATATTTGATATTTATATTAAATAAATTAAATGTAATTTTAATTAATTATTAATTAAAATTAAGTAAGTTAAATTAATTAATTAATTAATAGTTAATTAATTATTATGCCAAAATAATATTTAATCTATTGGGCTTTAATTTAGTGAGCTAGCACCCAAATTAATTAGGGTCCTATTTAAGATTAAATATGGAAGTCTTTATTTAATTTGGATTCCTAATTTGATTAAATATCCTAATTTTATTTTGGAAAGAATCTTTAAGAGATCAAATTTGATTTGGAAAAATATTGGATTGGATGTCTTCACGTTGAAGATTTGTAGAGAAAAAAAAAATAAAAAAAAAAAAAAAAAAAAAAGCAATGCAATTTGTTCATGCATGCATATAAATATATCACACACACAGAGCAAGCGTTTGGCTTTAATTTGCAAGAATAAAAGCAGCAAATGTTTCTTTTGTTCTCAAAAGTGGGAACGATTTGTTCGTAGATGAGTGCTAGTGTGCCAATTAGAGGTGCAACGCTTGGTGCATTACTGCAAGTCAAGGAGAATATTTAAAAGGCTCGAGAAAATAATAAAGCATATATATCAAGGTATGTTTTTATTATTAGTAAATATTATTTATATTGATAAATAAAATTTATTGCATGCATGTTAACTTTAATATAGATTAATTTAATAGTATATTGTTTACATCAACAACGGAAAAACCACGATTCTTAAAGTGGTTTTGGAAGAAAATTTTAAATTTCAGTTACATGAATGCTTCCGCGCTAACCTCAAAATCTTACACAATAAAATCATTTGAATTTATATTTGGCTTATATTTAATGAAAAATAAATTGTCATTGACAAATGAATTATCACTAGCATTATTGTGGATGCCATGAAGCTAGTTATGTTGTGTAAAGATAGCTTATAAATAATAAGGGAGAGTGGATATCATTCTTTATTTAATTAAGTTGTCTCTTTTGTGATGTATATAATATTGATGTGCTTAATGTGGATGACATATTTGTAACTCGAGATCGTTAAAGCTAAAAAAACAACAACTTGTATGATTATCATGTTGAATTATTTTCTGTGGTTTTATACACATCCAACTTCAAATCCCAAATGTTTCTTAATTTATCTGCCCATATGATAATTATTATTAAATTTTATATCAATTAATTTGTAAATTCACAAATTGAGAGAGTAATAATTTTCGGATTATTATTGGAATTTAAATATTTATTCAAAGAAGCAAAATCATAATTAATATTGGTCAATTATGTTGCCCTTTATTGGAGGAAAGTTGCTACAACAAAAAAATAATAATGATAATTAAAACATTGTGGGCACAAGTACTTTAATAAATTTGTGGCCATAATTTGTAGAAAATGATTAGACTTGGGCATTTCCCACTAGCTCAAATAATTGTTGGATCACCATACTGAACGTTGGCAAATCTTTCTCTAGTCCTTTTCTACTTCTTTGTTAAACCAACTTCAAAATAATGAATAATGATGTAGGACACGTTTAAAGACTCTTTTAAATAACAGTTAATTTTTTTTATTCGTATTATCATTTCTAATATTTTAGTTAGGGATGAGTAACGATTTCGGATATTTTAATTCGTATTGTCATTTTTAATATTTTAATTAGGGGTGTACCTGAAACCACTTGGAATCGAAGCGAAAATTTGGTTATGGAACCAGTTATTTTAGGTAGGTTCTAGTTCCTAATAGTTAGAAATCGAATTTTTACCATGAAATACTTTTCCAGAAAACTGGCATTGTTCATATATTAATGCCCTACAAAGAAATTTTTGTTTCATTTGATACTTCCATGCTTAGAATTTTAAAACCTACAAGGTTCCCTTGGCAATTGGTATTCAACCCATGTATAAAAATTTGGATTGTTGATTGATAGAATATGAAGTGGCACATCTAATCAAGAATTTTGGGCTTTTTATTACACGTCAATTTTGGTTAAATTATAGGAGTAAATCTAAACATCTTGCAAGTGATTATTAGTGGGCTTCAAGTTCTTTTAATTTTGTTTAAGTGTAATATGCTGAATTTTAGTTCATTTAAAAAGCGTGGAAGCTGCGTAAGCGGAAGGACAATTATTTTTGGATTAACTGGGTTTTTGATTATTTTTTTTAATTTTTTTATTCAAATTAAAATAGTAAATTAATTTATTACTATATTTTCGTTATAATTTTGGTAAAAATTCTCGTAATAGTTGAAAACATACTAAAATTAGTTTTAATTAATTTTTTTTAAAAATTTATTCATTTTTATCCATTTTTTATATATATATAAAAATACATAATAAAATAATAATTTATTGTCGACCCCGATTGAACCTCAGTCCGACCTCTGACAGTTAACCACCTTGCCCGGGTTTTAAAACACTGCCCTTAATAATCACTGAGAACAGCCTCCGCTGACATGGATAATGCGAGCACAAATCAATTTAAATAATCACTAATTCAATCCTAAAATGTGTTTGTCAGTTAAAATCAACAGCCTAGCTTAAAATTAATGTTAAAAATGACGTTCATCCTGTGAATGATGACTGATGAGTAAAGCTCATGACTATTTAATTTGAAGTCATGCTATATTAGTGGATTTGTTTAATTTTGGTTGCTTTACTAACTTTGATAATTCAAGTTTAAACTCCTTCTGTAAAATATTTCGCGGTTCGGTGAACCATTCTAAATGTGCCAATCTCTTTTCACAAAATCCAACTTGAGAAAGGGAACTAGTATGAAGAACAACCAAGTAGAAAGAAAACGAGGGTACTTTTTTGCAATTATATCGAAAGAATTTAGGATTCCAATTGATCAATTATTATACATAAAATTACCAATAATTTTGGGAGATATTTTTATGATTTTCTTAGTTCAAATAATTATACATATTCTTCAAAATATACAACTACTTAAAATAAAAATGTCACTAAAATATGAGAAGAAAAATATCCCCTAAAAATATACTATAATTATCCTCTGTGAATATTTGTCTAAATCTATTGTCGTAGATCATCTACATTAGAGCATCATCTAATTTGCTATAAAATGTATTAATCCTCTTGTTAATTTACACCGTTATTGATGTTTACGTATCCTCAATTAGACTAATGTTGACGGATGTTTTTCATTCCAAGGATAATTCAGGAAATCTACTGCTCGAACAACAATCCTTGAACAATAAATTTGATTGATTAGTTGGGAACCAAAATAAACTTGGCAACCAGATAGAAAATCATAGAGAAAAGACAAAGGGTTTAACGTGGTTTGGCGGAATGGATCCAACCTACATCCACGGATGCAAAGGAAATAAAATCTTTTATTAGGAGCTCAGATCATACCGACTTGCTCTATTTCTTACTTACACTAAGCTTTTTGCTCTCTTTTACAAGTAATCAAAATGCGTGAGAAAAATTTGCCCACCTTTTTACAATGAGTTCTCAACCCATTTATATAGTGTGTCTAAACCCACTATTTTACCAACTCATGACGTCAGTCTCATTGTTAAGTTATCATTGTGTAGGCTATCTTCCCCAACCAACCTACGAGTACTAGCTCTGCCGCCTGACACAACTACTATCTGTCATCTGAAACTCATCGTTCCAGCCTCTTTGTCCATTGCTACAAGTTTTGCCTATGTGCTAGTCTGCGTTTCAACTAGTCCCACGATGTTCTGTATGTCAGTGGATAAGCCTCTGAATTACTCTCATTGTCTCAACCTTTTGATGGCCCAAACTTCCTCGAAGGACTTATGTCATTCATATGTAACACGATATTGCAAACCCCACCTCGGTCCGTGGGTCGGCATATCGAGGTGCTTGATACTGGATCCTCTTCCTCTCTCCCGTACCGGGTCTGGATCCGCTGGGTTGGTTCTGGTTTCAGAGGCTGATATAAGGATCTGAATGCCGAGTCTGATGCCAAGACTGCTCTAAGAGTCCGATGCCGAGTCTGCTTTCAGAGTCTGATGATGAGTTGGACCTGACCACCTCGGTGTCCCAACCCATCCTCTGGTTCTGCCATCGGGTTGTCTTTTAGTACCTCGTCCTCGGGCCCTTCTGTCTGATCTCTCATCCTCACAGGGACCTTGTACTTTTATCTATTAATTGTAAAACCCACTTTGCCCCTCTTCAGACTTCGAAATTCCTTGGGGCTGAAAACCACCATCAACATCTTTCTCCTAGTTCTCAGTATCAACGAGTTGGTGAGTTGATGTCGGGAACTATAAAAAAGATGGTGGTGCATTTCTACACGTTTTGCCCATGTGCTAGTCTGCGTTTCAACCAGTCCCACGCTGTTTGTATGTCAGTGGATAAGCCTCTGAATTACTCCCAACGTCTCAACCTTTTGATGGCCCAAACTTCCTCGAAGGACTTATGTCATTCATATGTAACACGACATTGCAAACCCCACCTAGGTCCCTGGGTCGGCATATCGAGGTGATTGATACTGGATCTTATTCCTCTCTCCCGTACCGGGTCTGGATCTGCTGGGTTGGTTCTGGTTTCAGAGGCTGATATGAGGCTCTGAATGCCGAGTCTGATGCCAAGACTGCTCTAAGAGTCGGATGCCGAGTCTGATTTCAGAGTCTGATGATGAGTTGGACCTGACCACCTCGGTGTCCCAACCCATCCTCTTGTTCTGCCATCGGGTTGTCTTCTAGTACCTCGTCCTCGGGCCCCTCTGTCTGATCTTTCATCCTCACAAGGACCTTGTACTTTTATCTGTTAATTGTAAAACCCATTTTGCCCCTCTTCAGACTTCGAAGTTCCTTGGGGCTGAAAACCACCATCAACATCTTTCTCCTAGTTCTCAGTATCAATGAGTTGGTGAGTTGATGTCGGGAACTATAAAAAAGATGGCGGTGCAAGAAGCCGAAGACCAATCTGATGTCCTCGGACTGATACTCTCATGGGCTCTTCATATTGCTTCAATCTGATGTCTTGGGGTACCTTTTCGGCACTTATAATGTTTTTAAAGAAAAAACATCCCTCTCATGTTGATGCTCAATCTTGATCAAGCCAAGAATCTCAAGTCTTCCCCACTGCATTGACCGGCGTAAACACACACGTATACGCAAGCGCACGTATCGTTCAAGTAGTATAAAAATATCGATCCCACGAGGACTTAATTCCTACTGTTGTTATTAATTATTGAATCTATTTATTTAAAAATATCTAATTAAGGGTGAACAGAATGATTGTTTGAATGGTTGAATGTGGTTTTGCACAATAAATAAATAAATAAAAAGACAAAAGAAAATACTAAGGAAAATAACAAAAGACACAAAGATCTAGGGTTGTGAATCATTCTAATATCTTTTAAAAGATGAAGTGATTATTTTATGTTTGTGTAATAAATCAGTTTACTAACCTGGAACACTAAATTATGCAAAAGCCTATGTCGATGGTCAGACGCAAATACCCAGTTTAACCCAATTGAACCATATGTCTATGTCAACCAAATTATCTGGATTCATTAAGTTTAAGTTCCAATTATGGCTACCCCCGCCCGACAAGTATATTCCTATCCTGTAAGGAAATCTATTAAAAGGTTATCTATCCTCAAGGAAGATCATGGGCTATTAAGTCTATGGCTGAAACCTAAAATCTTTATGTCTAGTTCATTTTAGATTTACCACATCAATCTTATTGGTGATCAGACAACAAGAAGCATTAAGCTTAAGACTTAATAAGTAAACCATTAAATTACCCAAACTATAAAATAACCTCTTATAAACCGGTGATATTAGAATTCATCACTGTTGGATAATATGACCCATAGCGTCACTATTTGTACAGATCATGGTGTTGTTGTACAAATTAACTATGTGACAAGGAAATTGCACTCTCATCATTTGTGATTAGATCACCATAGATATATAAATGAAGAGAGGTCCATATGATTAGTTCCTGGATTGAGATGATATGAGACAGTATCAATCCCCGAAGGATTAACCATTAAATATCCCTAGCCGAAGTATTATCGAGACTGGACATCGATAATGCGGAATAGGCTAGTATTGCACTTGTGCGTGTTGTGAGGGCACAACGGCATAGTTCTCATATATATAAGTATTGGATACTTATGCAAGTGCGATAGGAGGTTGTGTTTCACCGATGGTACGGGAAACAGCTTCGCTCTGGATAGACCCCTCGGAATCCCATTGGTATTATGACTATGTGTCTATGGGAGGCCGAAATCGAGGTAGGTGTGTATAGTCTTAACCTGAGACTTGCATCGCTAATACTTGCGATAATCGGTAGACTTTGGTCTTGGTGGTACAGGGCTTTAACCGGTTCTGTGTACACCGCTTCTGGGTTTATCAGAGAGTCGTAGTGTATTGGGTGTGATGTCGAGACGGAAGTGTCACTTCAGTCATATTGGAGTTGATGTCACGCAGGATACGGTACTAGTGCTCTTGAGTGTTGCGCAACCAATCGGGATATTGTGACCAGGTCATGTATATCCGATTATAGAGACTATGTTACCAGACATCCGACATGTGCTTCGGACGGGGCAGACACTTATCCAGCCCCAGCCCTAGCACGTGATTATTAGATACTGGGCCGATATACACAATACTACGGTATACTACGCTTGATACAGATCTATATATTCCTGTAAGAATATTTCTGGAGAATTGGGTAGGCATAGCGTTTTGCTAGAGGCTAACCTTGTCTTGTAAATCGGTATAAACGTAGTACGAGGTACTTACGTGTTCGGATAGTCCGACGACCGTATTTACTGCCAACATATCCGGAGATCTCATGGGTCGGTTCCCGAAGATTCACCGATGACGTATTACTCGCACTTTGATTAATCTGGGATTAATTAGAAGAGAGAGATATAATTAATCTGGGATTAATTCGATGAGAGAGAAAATTAATCTGGGATTAATTACGGAGATATTTTATCTCGGATAAAATATCGTTAAAGAGAGAGAACAATTAATTTGGAATTAATCGGTAAAATTAATATATTCGATATATTAATCGAAATTGGATTTCGACGCGGAATTAAAATTAGATTTTAATTCGGGCGAACGAATTAATTTAGAATTAATTCGTTAGCGACGTGAATAGTGAATTCGCTAGGCGTAATCACTTAATTACGATGCGACGGAAAATTCGTTAATTTGGAATTAGCGAACCCGAGCCCGAGAGTGATTGCGAGCGCATTCGCATTTCGAATTCGAGCGCGGCACGCGAGTCACATCAAGCGTCAAATCGTTTGTCACATCATGCGTCAAATCAATTGTCACTTTGAGTGATGTGACTTGACAACATGTCACTTTATTAAAGTGATGTGATATGACTTAAAGTAAAAGTAGAAATGATGTGTGAAAAGTAGAAAAGCATTAATAGACTTTTGCTTTTTACTTTTGATATATATGATAATGATTTATATATATTTATTTTGTTTTTGGAAAATAAATTAAATATATAAACTTATCATTCTCTCTCTTACATGCAAGGGCAATGTACGGTTTCCTTTTCTTCCCTCTCTTTTCTCTCCTCTCATCTCACGGCTTCAAGCCGATTTCTTCTTCAATTTTTCTGGTTCACCGAATTTTTGAGAAGCAAAATGGAAGATGATTAGTGCTAGCACACTCTAGAGTGATACATAGGTGATAGGGAAGTGAGTTTGTGAGCATGGAAGCTTGAAGCTTTGAGCTTCAATGGAGGTCATCAATGGCCGATTCTTGGAGGTTCAAAGAGGTGCAAAATCGCACAGCCCATTGCAAGAAGAAGCCATTGCCAAGCTTGGAGGGAGCTTAAAAACGCATCTTGTTCTTCATCCATCAAAACCGAATTCAATGTGAGTTGATTCCGCCACCTCCTTTGATGTGTTCATATGTGGTTTTTTATGCATGATTTGTGATCCTTGGGACTTTGATTGAACTCTTTCAATGGTATCTTGAGCTTTTGATGCATGAAAACCGAATTAGGGTTCTTGAGCAAATTTGGGGCTTTTTGATTTTAGCTTGATTCTGACAATTGATTGTGTAAGAATGCTTATATATGAATCTAATTTGAGATATATGTAATCAATTTGACAAAAAATTGATTGGATTGATTTTCCCCAATTTGCTTATTTTTTGTCAAAACTTTAATTTGGGTAAACTCGATTTAGGCATGATTTGGTTGAATTGTTTGATGCATTATGCTTGAATGAGGTTGAATTGAAGTTGTGCATGATCAATTTCAAGAAAATTGGATTAGATCAATTTTCCCCAATTCTTAAGGTTGAACATGAAACTTGAAATTGGGTAAAATGTGTTTAAGCATGTTTAATTGAATTGGATGTTTAAGTATGCTTAGAACATGTTTAATTGAGATTGTGTGTGATCAATTTCATGAAATTGGATTGGATTCAATTTTCCCCAAATTGGATGCTTGGCCGAAAATTGGAAGAACCTAATGTCTTGGTAATTTTGTTTTGTTTGATCATTGGATGACTTAAAACAATTGGTGAGTGTTGTTTTGAAGTTCAATTGGATTGAATTTTGATTTGGAACATTTTTCCCTTTTAAAGTGGCTTGGCCGATTTTAAAGAACATTAAATTCTTTGTGATTTTGTTGTTTTAATTCATTGGATGAATTGAATTGATTTGGGAAATTATGATTGTGGACTCAATTGGATTGAAACCGAATCGAATTGAAAAACCCCTAATTGCCGAGACTTGAAAGCATGTTAATTGGGTTTGATTTTGATTGAATTGTGTTGGACACTATTTGGTTGTTAAAGTGCATGATTAATTAGGCTAATTGATATTTTAGAAATGTTAATTGGGTAATTGATTGTGTATTACACTTAGGTTAATTAATTGTGAAATTTGGAATTTTATAAGTTAATTAATTTGGGCTTATTTTGGAATTGGGCTTTTTAGGTTGTAATTGGGCTTTTGGGCTTTGTTGTAACAAAGTTGGGTTTAGGCAAAATTGGTTGGATCCAATTAGGCCCAAAACCGAATCCAAAAGGTCCAATTATGACTTAATGGACCTTAATTATTTATTGGGCCTAATGGGCCAAAATTAATTTAAAGGCTTATGGGGTAACTCCCGGATTGGATTTTGGTTGTTCGGTTTGACCCGAGTTGACCAAAAGTCCACGCCTGTAGAAATTAATTAAAAGCCCATTGGACTTTAATTAAATAAAACATTAGATGTTAATCGGGCTTTGAGACCCGTTGCGATTAAATTTGGAATTTAAGTCGTAAAGGTTCGTTAATAAGAGTGTAATATTTAATTTAGAATTAAATAATGAATTAGAATTAAATACGTATTAAATTGGATTTAATTATGTAATTAATTTAATTCGTAGAAATTGTACTTTGAGTACGTGTTTGCAATACGAGTTTGACTCGAACAAAAATCAAATCTTTGTTTGAACATTGGATGATCACTAATAATCAAGATTAATTAATTTGATTGATTGATTGATAACATGCTTGTATGAATACATGGTTGTGATGTTTGAATAATGTATATCGATGGATATTAGTCGGGTTGGGCGATTTTGGAAATTGTAATAAATTTGATTTATTAAATTGGACCTGCGTGTCCAGCCTTATCTCCTATTTCTTTGTATTCTCTTCTCACCTATTCCCCTCCATGTAAAAGAGGTTTCTTTAGAAGTGTAGTGTAACGGGTAGAAGTAATACAAGTGCTAGCGGGAGAGAGAAAGTGAGAGATTTGATCTAGGATCAATGTAAAATATCCATCCGCATATCATTATTATTTTATTTCATACTCGCTTTATTATGTGTTTAGAATGCATGCTTAAGGGTGTATGATGATGAGACCTTAACAAAGATAATTAAATTGGTAGCCAATTTGCACGAGAAAAACCCTCGTTAAATATCATGCGTTTTTCCTTCCATTGAGTGATTCTTACTCAAGATCCGAGATTGGCAGGGGTTGTTGGCCAAAGTCAAGCCCTTGTCCATCAAAGATGTGTTTTAATCACGAGGCTTTGTTCCATATCGGTGTCATGTCCAAGTTGTGGTTTGTTGGCCAAAGTCAAGACCACTTCTTGTCCATTGACATTGATTACGAAGCTTCCATGTCAATGGGTCCGCGCTTGACTGGGATCACTAGGTTTGTTGTGCCAAAGCCAAGGCCTAGTTGATTCAGAGGAAAAAGGTTAGGGTATACATTCGATGTATAGGCATATATAAGATATATGTTTGGGACTTGGATGTCCACCTACCGGATCTAGGAGTTGGATAAGATCCAATTGATCTTAGAGATCTACCTAGTTAATTATCATACAGTTTGTTGGCCAAAGTCAAGATTGTGTGATATTTAATAGGATCCTAGCCCACTAGGAAACACGGTTTCCCGAGTACTCGACAGAGGGTTAGAGGCTCGACGAAAAAGTGGGAGGCAAGAATTGAATTTGCAATACTCGTTCAATTACTCGCCATATGCGCTCATTAAATTATTTCGTCATTAGAATAATTGTTAGTTAGACTAATATTTAAATTGTTGTTTTAATAAAACAGTTGGACTGTATTATACTTGATTATATATAATTGGATTATATTAATCAATATATTTGAATTAATTAATTTCAGTTTACAGTTGATTTTATAATTGGATTATAGTAATCAATGTAATTGAGGTTAATTAATTTGGATTATATTTGATTATATAGTTGGACTATTATAATCATTATAATATATAAAGTACCACTTATCGTTGATTAAATAGTTGGACTATTGTAATCAAGATAAAATTGAAAAGTTGGATATTTAAATATAATCTAGGATTAAAATATTTTAAATGATTTAATTTTCAAATTGGGAATAAATAATAGGTTACTTTATTTGATAAAATAACTTATTATAACCTTTAGCCCAAAATTAAGCAAGATAAGTAGAGCATAAAATCTTTGGAAGATTTTTGTTATGATGACTTGAATGCTTAATTTAATATACTTGTCATAAATCTAATTTTGGATTTAAGAAGTATTAAAATTGCAATTTATAATTCTTGGGGAATTAATTGACTATTCATGTAAAGTCAAAGTTTGCAATTGGGCATGTAGCACGAGGTGCACATTCCTTTCAATATTCTAAAAACCCAAGGCTTGGCCTAAGTTTCCTAAAATATTGAAAAGGATAATTGATATATCCCAAAGTGACTACCATTTGGATATGGAAGACACGAAGGAATTAAAGAAAGGGCGAGGCTCTAACTTTAAAAATGTTTGTCTTAGTTATGTTCACAGCTAGTATTGAAATTAGATTTTAAATACTTAGTGTGGTACATAAAATATATGTATTGATGTTCAGAATCTGCTTTGAGCAGGATACTGACTTCAAGCTGAGATTGCTCTGCGAATCGGAAACGGGACGAAAGTCGCTGTTTCGACCGTAGATACCTAAGTTTAGGAACTACCCTTCGGGTATGTACTTGAATTAGGAGCTGTTATAATGTAACTAGTTTGATTAGAGACATTATCTCTTTATCAGTGTTTAATCCGTTGCGGATAAAACCTTTATATTATAGAACACTGAGTGTTTTATTATATAAAGATGATACTGAGATAAACACATTAGATGTGAATAACAGAATTTATATTTTGAATATATAATTAAAATCTCAAACATATAAATTGACAAATAAATAGCTCAAATTGATTTGATCAATAGAGACTTATTTGTGGCATTGTTGTCTCGGACACAATTTAACGAGACTCGTATATCCACACTTTTGAAGAGTGGATACTAGGACTGATTTGACTATTCAAATAAGGTCTGCGAATCTATTTTATTAGGTAAAGTACCTAAAATACTATTTACTTGGTAATAGTGTAAGTGCCACCGATCTATTAGCCCTATTCATGGTGAAGTTAGTGGGCCCATATCTAGCTAGGCTAGATGTGAACATGAATATTTCGTGACCTTAACGGATGTGGCATCACGTTATGGTTATGTGTTTCTTTTGAAGAACACAAATCAGAAACTTTAAAGTTTCGACACGAAATACACAAACAGATCGGCTATAGCATTATTCCGCCACGGTAAGACCGTAATGGAAAATACTTTAGCAGTAAGTTTCTCGTATACTTGAAAGAGTATAGTATTCTTTCAATGAGGACTCCTCTTGGAACACGTCATTTTGACGGTGTGTCCGAAATTTAACCGAATTTTGTTAGACATAATAAGGTTAATCACGAGTCGCTTTGAGCTACCATTTCCTTCAATAGGATATGTACTAACAGTGCAAAACTTATTTAGAATAAGGTTCCATATAAATCTGTTTGACAGTTATCATATTAGATATGAACGGGAAAGAAACTGGTTTCTCATTCCTGACTATTTGGGCATGCTTGGCATATGTTTGGATGATACCGAACTAAAACCCAAATATGATAAGTGCCAATTGTAGGTCATCCTAGGGATACCATAAGTATGTACTTAACACCTCACTAGAGAACATTAGATTGTTGCTCTCCATGCGGTTTTCCTGAGAGGAATACCGATATGCAGTGGTAAGTGGGAGGATAGTATAACTCGATGAAAATCGGAGTAATACTGTTCTAGGCACTGAATCTTAATGGAACATATATAGTTCATCAAGGATGAAACTATACCATTAATCTTCGAATACACAAGAACAAATGAAGTGATACGAGGTATCGACTCCCTATTATGACAAAGTGTCATGAGTCCGAAATGGATTCCATGTATATCAATAAGTTTGGATACTAGTTGATGTACCACAAGGCATTGTGCCTATTGGTACTATAAGTCTTCAAGGAAGACGTACATGGATGACAATTACCAACGTATAAAGCTAGGCTTTTAACGGAAATGTATCGTTATCGACATTGTGATTGATTACGATTCAACCTTTTACCTATTGCCACTGTAGATCCATTTGGATGATGCTTGCTGACGTGAGCATAAGTTCTTGGAATTATCATTTTGATGCAATCATAATGGTGTATGATTTAATTCAAAACGAAAATGATTCTAGTGTAAATAAGAGGGTTAGTGGGAGCGCACTGACAGTGGCTGTCCTATAAAATAATGATAATACATCATTTCTTGGAAATGATATTCCCATAAAATAAATGTCGGCGAAAGCTTGGCTTTCGAAATACTCTCCGTGGAACCGTACATTGAAAAATGTACAAGACCTGGTGTATCATACGCTTTGAGCATATGGATTCATAAACAGGACAATCTGAGTGATAATCACTGGATTGATGTTAGGAACATCCGTTAGTATCTTAGAGAACTAAGGATGCTGTCTTAGTCTATGGAGTAGGAGAACTTGAAGTGACTGGGATCACTGTAGCAAGTTTCCTATAACCGATAAAGACGACTAAAAGTTGCAAACGGTACTATAAAGTTTGAACACTGGGACAGTGAGCTGGAAATATTCCGAGCAAGATAATTGTTGCCGAATAAACAACAAATGCGGATTATTGCTGCAGCTGAGGCAGCAATAGAAGCCATTTGGATCGATAATAAATCTAATTAGATTAGATATAGTTCTGTTAGCAGCTGAGCTAGGCGTCAGCACAGGCTAAAGAATTAAAGGTCTCATCGACGATCCAGATATATACTTCTATATCATCTGATTCGTTCGGATCATACATCGTGGCGATGTGATGATCGTGTAAATCGCGTCAGACGATAATTAAGCAAATCCGCTGACGAAAACCTTTCCTCAGTAATTTGAGCGAATTGTACATAGTTCGGGTGTTAGACACTCGAGTGACTGGCTATGTGCCAAGTGGGAGATTGTTGGATAATATGACCCATAGCGTCACTATTTGTACAGATCATGGTGTTGTTGTACAAATTAACTATGTGACAAGGAAATTGCACTCTCATCATTTGTGATTAGATCACCATAGATATATAAATGAAGAGAGGTCCATATGATTAGTTCCTGGATTGAGATGATATGAGACAGTATCAATCCCCGAAGGATTAATCATTAAATATCCCTAGCCGAAGTATTATCGAGACTGGACATCGATAATGCGGAATAGGCTAGTATTGCACTTGTGCGTGTTGTGAGGGCACAACGGCATAGTTCTCATATATATAAGTATTGAATACTTATGCAAGTGCGATAGGAGGTTGTGTTTCACCGATGGTACGGGAAACAGCTTCGCTCTGGATAGACCCCTCGGAATCCCATTGGTATTATGACTATGTGTCTATGGGAGGCCGAAATCGAGGTAGGTGTTATAGTCTTAACCTGAGACTTGCATCGCTAATACTTGCGATAATCGGTAGACTTTGGTCTTGGTGGTACAGGGCTTTAACCGGTTCTGTGTACACCGCTTCTGGGTTTATCAGAGAGTCGTAGTGTTATTGGGTGTGATGTCGAGACGGAAGTGTCACTTCAGTCATATTGGAGTTGATGTCACGCAGGATACGGTACTAGTGCTCTTGAGTGTTGCGCAACCAATCGGGATATTGTGACCAGGTCATGTATATCCGATTATAGAGACTATGTTACCAGACATCCGACATGTGCTTCGGACGGGGCAGACACTTATCCAGCCCCAGACCTAGCACGTGATTATTAGATACTGGGCCGATATACACAATACTACGGTATACTACGCTTGATACAGATCTATATATTCCTGTAAGAATATTTCTGGAGAATTGGGTAGGCATGGCGTTTTGCTAGAGGCTAACCTTGTCTTGTAAATCGGTATAAACGTAGTACGAGGTACTTACGTGTTTCGATAGTCCGACGACCGTATTTACTGCCAACATATCCGGAGATCTCATGGGTCGGTTCCGAAGATTCACCGATGACGTATTACTCGCACTTTGATTAATCTGGGATTAATTAGAAGAGAGAGATATAATTAATCTGGGATTAATTCGATGAGAGAGAAAATTAATCTGGGATTAATTACGGAGATATTTTATCTCGGATAAAATATCGTTAAAGAGAGAGAACAATTAATTTGGAATTAATCGGTAAAATTAATATATTCGATATATTAATCGAAATTGGATTTCGACGCGGAATTAAAATTAGATTTTAATTCGGGCGAACGAATTAATTTAGAATTAATTCGTTAGCGACGTGAATAGTGAATTCGCTAGGCGTAATCACTTAATTACGATGCGACGGAAAATTCGTTAATTTGGAATTAGCGAACCCGAGCCCGAGAGTGATTGCGAGCGCATTCGCATTTCGAATTCGAGCGCGGCACGCGAGTCACATCAAGCGTCAAATCGTTTGTCACATCATGCGTCAAATCAATTGTCACTTTGAGTGATGTGACTTGACAACATGTCACTTTATTAAAGTGATGTGATATGACTTAAAGTAAAAGTAGAAATGATGTGTGAAAAGTAGAAAAGCATTAATAGACTTTTGCTTTTTACTTTTGATATATATGATAATGATTTATATATATTTATTTTGTTTTTGGAAAATAAATTAAATATATAAACTTATCATTCTCTCTCTTACATGCAAGGGCAATGTACGGTTTCCTTTTCTTCCCTCTCTTTTCTCTCCTCTCATCTCACGGCTTCAAGCCGATTTCTTCTTCAATTTTTCTGGTTCACCGAATTTTTGAGAAGCAAAATGGAAGATGATTAGTGCTAGCACACTCTAGGAGTGATACATAGGTGATAGGGAAGTGAGTTTGTGAGCATGGAAGCTTGAAGCTTTGAGCTTCAATGGAGGTCATCAATGGCCGATTCTTGGAGGTTCAAAGAGGTGCAAAATCGCACAGCCCATTGCAAGAAGAAGCCATTGCCAAGCTTGGAGGGAGCTTAAAAACGCATCTTGTTCTTCATCCATCAAAACCGAATTCAATGTGAGTTGATTCCGCCACCTCCTTTGATGTGTTCATATGTGGTTTTTTATGCATGATTTGTGATCCTTGGGACTTTGATTGAACTCTTTCAATCACAACCCCAGATAACTAACACATAACTAAGGCTAGTAACAACTTAAAAGTAAAAGACATAAAGTAAAAATACTGAAAAGTAAAAGACATAAAGTAAACTGAAAATAAAATAAAATAAAATGCTAAGGTAAAAGGAATTACTTTTACTACTACTAATTTAGATATCTCCCATAAAATAATATATAAACTTGTGATTCTTTCTCCAACCAGCCATATAGGCGGTATCCTGATTAAGTCCAACCAGCCATAAAGGCGGAATCAAAATTAAATTACCAACCGACCAATCTGGAGGTATCCTTGATTAGTCAGGTTTAAACCAGATTAAAATGAATTACCAACTGACCAATCTGGCGGTATCATTTTTAAGTCAATATTTTAAATAGTGAATATATTATTTTTAAGGGAGATTAATCTAAATAGTAACAGTAAAAGAATTACCTTTCACCCTAGCTGGGGAAGTTACCTCCTCATGGTAAATAGTAAAAACCGTAAAAAGTAAAAAGTAAAAATTAAATTACTATTATAACAAAACGTAATTAAAATTATTTACAAAAACTAAAAACAAAATAAAAAAAACTAAAAACTAAAGAATCTAGAGAGAGAAACTCTCTCTTTACAGAGAATAGAAGAGAGAGAGTGGTACCTTCAATTTGAAATCTCGATCTCAATTTATAGGCCTCGGTAGGCTTCCAGCGTCGCGACGCCAAGGCCTCTGGCGTCGCTACGCCAGCTTTTGTCGACATGGCACGCTCTGGTTCGTTTGTTTGAAGATTCTGGATAAGCTGATAAGGTGACACGTGGTGAGGTGGTTGGGCTTCAATTATTGTGACACGTGGCGGCTTCTGATTGGTCGATGAGATTCTTATCTGCCACGTGTCAAATAAGGATTAGATACTCAATGATTGACGCTGACATGGCGATGATGTGGCGACACGTGGGAAAAAGACTGTCGGCACCGTAGGATTGTGACACGTGGCACTTCCTGATTGGCTGATGATGATGTGGCACGACACGTGGCAATGTTGACTTGTTAACTTACTGACGTGGCTGATGACATGGAGACACGTAGGATGCCACGTGGCACACGTGGCGATGATGACTGTCGGCACCGTAGGATGCTGACACGTGGCACGGCGCACGTTAGCAGATCGACTGTGATGTTGACACGTGGCACGACGCACGTTAGCAAAGTCAAACTTTTCTCAGATTTTGATTTGTGGACCCGGCGCACGTTAGCACTGTTCGGCGCATGTTAGGCGTCGCGACGCGCTAAAGACCAAAATATCCCTGTTGACGTTTTTTTGTCCGTTTTTGGCCTAAATTGCCTCCAGTGCTCTCCAATCTTTATTTTTTTGCAAAATAACAACAAAACACATCAAAACGTTCATAAAACTCGAGAAACTATACGAAATAATAGGTCAAATGAGTGGGAAAAAGTGATATAAATACCACTCATCATGTATAACGGGTACCATAATTTCAAGCTTCAGTGCTTCTTGTGAAAATCCACGTCGGGTTCATAACTTTTATCTAGCACCTCTCCTTCTGATTCATAGCTTGGTTATCTCTTCCACTAGGCCCTCTCGGACCGAAAATGCCGATCTGAGCTAACTTTGACCGATCTGTTCACTGGTTTCTCTGCTTGAAGAAACTCATCTTGTGCCACCTCGGGCTGATGCACGCTCTTGACATGCTATGATCCCGGAA
The DNA here is from genome assembly GCA_019454045.1 of Zanthoxylum bungeanum. Taxonomy (NCBI): domain Eukaryota; kingdom Viridiplantae; phylum Streptophyta; class Magnoliopsida; order Sapindales; family Rutaceae; genus Zanthoxylum; species Zanthoxylum bungeanum. The sequence continues at coordinate 57,505 of SKCR01009383.1, forward strand.
GAGGATGATCTGTAAATACCTGCAAAATAAAACATAGGTTACAACGAAAATCTCATCTCGGGCTATCACATAGTAAAAAGGCCTCGGCGGGACGTAACCCAGTCTCAAGATGATCTGACAAAGAGAGGCCTTAGGGGAAAGATTCCGACCCTATGCCATCTAAGTCACTTGGTCGCAAGGGAATGAACACTCATTTCGCCAATGTTGGGATATATGCGATAATAATATTATTTATCATATTATAATATTTTCATCTGTGAGTATATAATTGGACTTTCCAATTATATTTAATTTGCTACAGTACATCGAGCTAGCACGGGGACCAAATGAACCTACGGTTCCGAGCTCCAATAATCTTGGAATATTAATTAAGCTATTAATTAAATATTTCGAATTATTAACTCCAAATTATTCCACTAAAAACCCGAAGTTGTACTCTTAGATAAATTAATTTGAACCTCGTTGATGTCCATCGATATAGTCATTACATATGGATTAACCCTTCACGAATATCTCGTAATTAGAGCCAGGTCATAATTTCCATTACACCCCTCTAATTATTTTTTACCTTAACTACCATTGATTCTCTAATGACTCATTTATTCATAACCATTATGAATTCTAATCTTTTTATTTGTAATAGAAAGACTCGAGCGCTCTAACCGTTCAAGTACCGAATCAACCCTTAGGGATGATACTCCTCTACTTCTCGCAAGAAAGAGTGAACTACATGTCTATGTAAAACGTCTCCAACTACACACAAAACAATATCCATAAAGTACGTAGCTATTGGTCGGGATTGCTACACCAACCACACCTTTGTAAATCAAAGGACATAGTGTGCTATGTTAGTGTTCCTAGAACATGCCAAGGATCTAATAAGCAAGAAAATGTGTTCATAAATTCATTATAAGTTGCGGAATTACTTACATTGAATGGATTTGAGCTTTTAAAATTTTGAGAAGAAGATCTCCAAGATCATTCCTTTGTTGATTCCAAGCTTTGAGTTGGTTTCCAAGATCCTTCCTTTGATGATTCCAAGCTTTGAGTTGTTTGAATGAATATCTCCAAGATCCTTCCTTTGATGATTCCAAGCTTTGAGTTGGTTTCCCTATCACCTTAGTTGATTCCATGAAGTGCTAGCTTTGTTGATTTTGCAATAAAATCAAAGAGATGAGAGAAGGCCATTCACGCCCATGGAGGAGTATTCTAGGGTTTTAGTTTTGTTCGAGTGTGTTCTAATGAGAGAGAGAGATGTCTTTAGGTAAAACCAATTTACCCTTTTACCTAAACAAGGTAGTTGGGTACATGGTTTCACCAAAACCATTCCAAAGTGGTTGGAAAGTTGGTGGGTTGGCATAAATGCCAACTACCCTCCCAACTACCACATGTGAAGTGGGCCCCACATTTGAATTCAAAATTCAAATGGATTCTACGAATGTTTGCGGCGACTTGGATTCGTTCAATCCGATTAAACAAATTTTCGTCGCTAAATAATTAAATCTAATTTAATTAAATGACGACGCCTCGTAAATATATTACGAATGCCGTTTACGAATTAATTCTAAATTAATTCGTTCGCTCGTATTAAAGTCCAACTTTAATTTCGTAATGAAATCCAATTCATATTAATATATCTGATATACTAATTTTAGCCCATACGAATAAATTAAATAGAAAAATCAAATTTAACTATTAAATTTATTCTACCGATTAATTCCAAATTAATCACGTTCTCTCTATTCCGAACACATTTAATCCCAGATTAAATAATACCTCAATTAATCCCAGATTAATTTTCTCCATCTTAATTAATCCCAGATTAATTCTCTCTCTTAATTAATCCCAGATTAATTCTAATTCGAGTCAACTGTCATCGGTTAATCTTTGGGAAGCGACCCAAGAGATCCCTGGATATGTTGGCAGTAAATACGGTCATCGGATTATCCGAATACGTGCGTACCTCGTACCACGTGCTTACCGATTTACAAGACATGGTTGGCTTCTAGCAAAGCACCGTGCCTACCCAATTCTCCAGAAATGTTGATAACGATACCTTTTCGCTACAAGCCTAGCTTAGTACGTTGGTATGTTGCCATCCATGTATGTCTTCCTTGAAGACTTATATAGTACCAATAGGCACAATGCCTTCTGGTACATCAACTAGTCTAAACATAGTTGGTATACATGGAATCCATTTCGGACTTCATGGCACTCTGCGATAATGGGAAGTCGTACCTTGTATCACTTCCTAATATGTAGTCAGTTCGTCTTCCTCAATAAGATTGACACCTTTATGAGGTGAGATCAGAAACCCATACCTCCCATGTTGTTTTCTGACTCTCTCCGACTAACACGGTTTTTGTGTATTCGAAGATTTTGGTACAGTTTTATCCTTGATGAACTGTCTGTGTTCCATTAAAGATTAGGTGCCTTGAACAATATTACTCTGATTTTCATCGATTTTTACTATCCTCCAACTTGCCACTGCATATCGGTATTCCTCTTAGGAAAAACGCATGGCGAGCAATAATTACATTGTTCTCATGTGAGATGTATAAGTACTATACTTTGGTTTCCTTAGGACAACCTACAATTAGGCACTTATCCGATTTGGGTTCTAGTTTGGTATCATCCAAACATATGCCCAGCATCCCAAATCTTCAGGAGTGAGAAAACCCAGTTTCTGTCCTATTCATATCTAATATGAAATTATGTATAACAGATTTTCATGGAACCTTATTCAAAATAAGTATTGCACTGTTAATGCTTATCCATTTGAAGGAAAATGGTAGCTCAGAGCGACTCATGATTAACCGTATCATGTCTAACAAAATTCAGTTTCTCCGTTTGGACACACCGTCAAATTGACGTGTTCTAGGAGGAGTCCTCATTGAAAGAATACTATTCTCTTTCAAGTATTTGAGAAACTTACTGCTTAAGTATTTTCATCATGGTCAAACCGTGATGGTTTTAATACTTTAGCCGATCTGTTTGTCTATTTCGTGTCGAAACTCTAAAAGTTTCCGATTCGTGTTTCATAAGAAACACATAACCATAACGCGATGTAAAGGTCACGAAACATTCATTTCCACATTTAGCCTAGCTAGACATGGCCCCACTTACGTCACTATGAACGAGGGCTAACAGATTGATGGCACTTAAACTTTTACCAAGTAAAAGGTATTTTAGGTACTTTACCTAATAAACTAGATTCGTAGACATCATTTGAATGGAATCAAATCCGTCCTAGTATCCACTCTTCAAAAGTGTGGATATACGAGTCTTGTTTAATGTGTCCCAGACAACACTGCCATAAATAAGTCTTATCTGATCAACTCAGTTTGAGCTATTTGTTCGTCATATTATATGTTTGAGATTTATTTATATTCAAAATATAAATACTGTTACTCACATCTAATGTGTTTATCTCAATATCATCTTTATAAAATAAAACACTTTAGTGTTCTAGAATATAAAGGTATACCCGCAACAGGTTAAACCCTAATATAAAGAAAATGTTTCTAGTCAAACTAGTTACATTATAACAGTTTCCTAATTTAAGAACACACCCGAAGGGTAGTTCCTAAACTTAGGTATCTACGGTAAAACAGCGACTTTCATCTCGTTTCTGATTCGCAGATTAATCTCAATTGAAGTCAGTATCCTGCTCATAGCAGATTTTGCACATCAATGCATATTTATGTATCACACTTAGTATTTAAAATCCAATTTTAATACTAGTAGTGAACATATTTATGACAAACATATTTGAAGTCAGAGCCTAGCTCTTCTTCAATTCCTTCATGTCTGCTTTGTCCATACGGCAGTCACGCTTCAGTGATCCCATTTACAACAGTTTAAGCAGACATCTTGGGATATGTCCTTCGTCTTCCTAGAAGACAGTAATGATTTTGCCTTTGCCCTTTTCTATATCCCAGAAGCCTTTGGTCAAGCCTTGGGTTTCTAGAATATCGAAGTAAGGTGCGCCTTGCGATACTTGCCTTATTGCAAACTTTGGCTTTATCTCCTTGAGAATAGCCATTAACTCTCCAAGAGTTATTAATTGCAATTTAATACTTCTAAGATCTAAGAATAGATCTATGAAGATCCTTCAATTTCTTCATCATACTTTAAGGATCTAATCCTTAGTTCTGATTAGGAAATTAAGGAGTCATTTTGACAAGTATAATGGATTAAGCACTAAAGTTATCATCACATGAATCTTCCAAAGATCATGCTCTACTATTTGCTTAACTCTAGGCTTAGGCCTAATATGTTATTTTATCAATTAAAGTAACTTATTAGTTTCCAGGACCATCCTGAAATTTTATTCCCAATTTGAAAATTAAAGTCGTTTAAACACATTTTCACTAGGATTATATTTTAAACACTAATATTTCAATTTATCTTGATTCTAATAGTCCAACTATTTAATCAATGATTTCAGGTACTATTTAATATAATGATTACTATAGTCCAACTATATAATCAAGTATACTTTTATCGGTTAAAATCAAATATATATTGATTACTATAATCCAATTATATAATCAATTATAAATGATTGGTAAATTTCAAATATATTGATTACTATAATCCAATTATATAATCAACTATAAATGAAGGGTAAAATTCAAATATATTTATTACTATAATCCAATTATATAATCAACTATAAATGAAGTAGTTTGAATACAGTCCAACTCCTTAATTAAAACAACAATTAAATATTAGTCCAACTAATATATTAACTTATTGACGAAATATTGAAATGAGCGCGTATGGCAAGTATCTAAACGAAATTGCAAATCTAATATTTGCCTCCCACTATTTTTCGGTGAGCCTCTAACCCTCTGTCGAGTACTCGGGAAACCGTGTTTCCTAGTGGGCTAGGATCCCGTTAAATAACACACAATCTTGACTTTGGCCAACAAATTGTATGATACTTAACTAGGTAGATCTCTAAGATCAATTGGATCTCATCCAATTCCTAGATCCAGTAGGTGAACATCCAAGTCCGAAACATATATACAATAAATATGCCAATATATCCAATATATTTTCCTAACATTTTTCCTCTGAATCAACTAAGCCTTGGCTTTGGCACAACAAGCTTAATGATTCTAGTTAAGCGGGACCCATTGACATGGAAAGCTTCGTAATTAATGTCGATGGACAAGAAGTGATCTTGACTTTGGCCAACAAATCACGACTTGGACAAGACACCGATATGGAACAAAACTCTCATGATTCAAACACATCCGCAATTGACAAAGGTCTTGACTTTGGCCAACAAACCAATGCCAACTTTGGATCTTGAGTAAGAATCACTCAACGGAAGGAAAAACGCTTAATATGTTTTTGAGGGTTTTTCGCGTAAATTGGCAACCAATTTATTATCTTTGATTAGGTCTCATCATACACCCTTAAGCATGCATTTTAAAAGCATAATAAGGCGCGATAAATAATTAATAATGATATGCGGATGGATATGTCACAAATTGTTCCTAGAACAAATCACTCCATTTCTTCTCCCCGGCTAGAACTATTCTAACTTCTACCCAATTACATAATACAATAAAGAAACCTCATTTACATTGAGGGGAATTTGTGAGAAGAGAAATACAAAGAATGAGGAGATAAAAGGCTGGACACGCAGGTCCAATTTAATAAATTCTAAACTTATTACAATTTCCAAAATTGCCCTCGCCCTTCTAATATCCATCCGATATACATTATTCATACAACACATTCATTTATTCATACAAATCATGTTATTCAATCAATCTAATCCAATTAATTAATTACTCAAAGTAAGTATTCTTGAATTATATTGAACTACAACTTTAAATCCAATTTATTTGTATTCAATACAAATTCCGAATTTAATTCCAAATTAAATATTTACACTTACTTATAAGCCATAAAGACTTGGATTCCAAATCCAATCTTAATGGGTCTCAAAGGCCCAATAACATCCAATGTCATTTTAATTAAAGTCCAATGGGCTTTTAATTAATTCTTAAGGCATGGGCTTTGGCCATAATAGGTCAAACCCAAAATGCCAAGGCCCAATAGGAATCACCCTATTGCCTACAAATTAATTTAGGTCCATTAGGCCCAATTATATTCTTTAAAGGGCCAAGTGATGTATTTGGACTTTATGGAATTGGTTTTGAGCCCAATTGGATCTAATCCAAAAGTCCAAAACCAAACTTGGTCAAACCAAGCCCATTAAGCCCAAATACACATTTTTAGCCCAATTCATAATTAAAGGCTTATTAACATAATTATAATATTCCAAATATCATAATTACTTTAATTAAAGTGTATTAGCCATGATTAATTAATTAAACTCAATATTTCCAAAATACCAATTAACTTAATTAATCATGCTTAATCCATTAATTCATGCTCAACACAAATTGAAGCCAAAACATATCAGTTCATGCTCAACACAAATTGAATCCAAAATTCATCATTTCATGCTCAACATGGACTTTGATTTTAACATGAACTTTATTGACTTTGATTATAATCCAATCAAACCAACAATCAACATTTAAACATGCATTTAAACATATCATTTCATGTTACAAAAAAAAAATAAAACTGCAGTCCACTGCCAGTGATATTCAGCCATGCTAAGGGGGAGTCCAAAATTTGATCCAATCAATTTTTCTCAAATCTAATCATGCACAACTCTAAGTTAAAATAATCTAAGCATGGTCAAATCATCAATTTGAAAGAATCATGTTCAAAACATAAAAGCCCCAAATTTTAGTCTCATGAACCCTAAAATTTTCATGCTTAAAATTGGCTCTGATACCATTCTTAGTGTTCCTAGAACATGTCAAGGATCTAATAAACAAGAAAAGGTGTTCATAAATTCATTATAAGTTGCGGAATTACTTACATTGAATGGATTTGAGCTTTTAAAATTTTGAGAAGAAGATCTCCAAGATCCTTCCTTTGTTGATTCCAAGCTTTGAGTTGGTTTCCAAGATCCTACCTTTGATGATTCCAAGCTTTGAGTTGTTTGAATGAAGATCTCCAAGATCCTTCCTTTGATGATTCCAAGCTTTGAGTTGATTTCCCTATCACCTTAGTTGATTCCATGAAGTGCTAGCTTTGTTGATTTTGCAACAAAATCAAAGAGATGAGAGAAGGCCATTCACGCCCATGGAGGAGTATTCTAGGGTTTTAGTTTTGTTCGAGTGTGTTCTAATGAGAGAGAGAGATGTCTTTATGTAAAACCAATTTACCCTTTTACCTAAACAAGGTAGTTGGGTAAATGGTTTCACCAAACCATTCCAAGGTGGTTAGAAAGTTGGTGGCTTGGCATAAATGCCAACTACCCTCCCAACTACCACATGTGAAGTGGGCCCCACATTTGAATTCAGAATTCAAATGGATTCTACGAATGTTTACCGCGACTCGGATTCGTTTAATCTGATTAAATGAATTTCCGTCGCTAAATAATTAAATCTAATTTAATTAAATGACGACACCTCGTAAATATATTACGAATGCTGTTTACGAATTAATTCTAAATTAATTCATTCGCTCGTATTAAAGTCCAACTTTAATTTCGTAATGAAATCAAATTCATATTAATATATCCGATATATTAATTTTAGCCCATACGAATAAATTAATTAGAAAAATCAAATTTAACAATTAAATTTATTCTACCGATTAATTCCAAATTAATCGCGTTCTCTCTATTCCGAACACATTTAATCCCAGATTAAATAATACCTCAATTAATCCCAGATTAATTTTCTCCATCTTAATTAATCCCAGATTAATTCTAATTCGAGTCAACTGTCATCGGTGAATCTTTGGGAAGCGACCCAAGAGATCCCTGGATATGTTGGCACTAAATACGGTCATCGGATTATCCGAATACGTGCGTACCTCGTACCACATGCTTACCGATTTACAAGACATGGTTGGCTTCTAGCAAAGCATCGTGCCTACCCAATTCTCCAGAAATATTCGTACTGGAATATATAATCTATGTCAGGCGTAGTATACGTAGTATTGCGTATGTCGATCCAGTATCGAATGTCACATGCTAGGCCTGGGGCTGGATTGTGTCTGCCCCGTACGAAGCACATATCGGATGTCTAGTAACTAGTCTCTATAATCGGATGAACATGACCTAGTCATATTATCCCGATGACTGCAGTACTTAAGAGTACTAGTTCCTTATCCTACGAGACATCATCTCCACTATTACTGGAGTGATACTTCCGTCTTGACATCACACCCAATACACTACGATTCTCAATATACCCAGCAGAGGCGTACACAGAACCGGTTAAAGCCCTGGACGACCAAAACTAAAGCATATTGATTGTCGCAAGTATTAGCGGTGCAAGTCTCAGGTTAAGACCAAATACACCTACCCTGATTTCGGACTTCCATAGACACATAGTCATACTACCAATGGAATTTCGAGGGATCTATCCAGATCGAAGCTGTTTTTCGTACCATCGGTAAAACACAACCTCCTATCACACTTGCATAAGTATCCAAACTTAAATATATGAGAACTATGCCGTTGTGCTCTCACAACGCGCACAAGTGTAATACTAGTCTATTCCGCATTATCGATGTCCAATCTCGATAATACTACGACTAGGGATTATTTAATGATTAATCCTTCGTGGACTGATACTGTCTCATATCATCTCAATCCATGAACTAATCATAGAGACCTCATATCATTTATATATCTAGGTGATCTAATCACAAATGATAAGAGTGCAATCTCATTGTCACATAGTTAATTTGTACAACAACACCATGATCTGTACAAATAGTGACGCTATGGGTCATAATTGTCCAACATGCCATGCAAGAGTTCGTAGTAAACTCAAGATTAAGATCAATCCATATATGAACATCTAGTAAATCGAAATAATATTCTTTATTTAACAGATATTATCAGAAACTCATTTCTGTCTTGGTCTAGTCCTATATGATCACATCATATAAGTGTTGGAGTTGGTGCTCGACGTGCCAAATTTTGTTGTATTTATTATAAATACGATGTATATTTTATTTTATTATGAATAAAATTAAGTAGTTTTCGTCAATATATTCTTATTTATGGTAAAGACGTAAATGACCGTAGAATGAATAGTTGTGACATAATTGCAAAAGCGCTTCAATTGTTACTGATAAATGTCACAATATAATTCATTCTTAAAATGTTCCTGGTCAAGGTTTACATATCTGGTCGGTTAGTAAACCCGTGAGACCGGTACGTATCGTATATTATAATTGTTCTAATGGTTTATCTCAGTAAACCATGAGTCTTAGGAGACTCATATAGACACGTAGGTATTTATTGGATAAATACTGAACGACTCATTCAAAGATTCATGATAGATGGTACACCAACGTCAATATGAATCTTTATGAGTCGAATAGCATATTAGCTCCTTTGACTTATGATACCATTGTGGATATGTGGGATATGTGAGATATCCTCCGTACTTTGATGACAGTCACGTCAACGATATTTTAAGATCATACCTCCGCCTGTTCATTGGGTATGGACTGATACTCGCGATATCCTGTAATGTATCCAGAGAGGATCTGTCAGTCCCGTGTATGGGATTTAGGTGTCCAATTTGTGATTCTTTGAAATCCTTGGCCGATGTATGACTCGGAAATGAGTTCTGAATATTTATTGAAGAATCAAAATTATGTCGCCACACATGAATTTTTCATAGCAGAGATTTGATGTTTAATCTATATCTCCGAAATAATTTGGATAACCTATGACAAGGGGATTATATATATGCAATGACATCGACTTGGATGATTCAACTCGATTATCTGTGGTCATCGTAATTTGTGAGTGGACAAATTACAGACATGGAAATAGTTTCCGTGACAGATAAACTTGAACCTAGAAAGTCCCACAATATAAAGTGTACTCGTTAAGTATTTGGGCAATTAAATATGGATAATTCAGATTATTCATAATTTACACATGCTTATTTAATAATGTGTATTTTTATACGATACATAATTTAGATTAGATACACATTATTAACCCATTGGATTTTGACACTTGTTTTATTATTATTATTAATTAATTAATTGTTTATTAATTATTAATAATAATAAAATGGAATAATATTCTTTGAATATTTCTCCATGGATTTATTTTTTCTTTTTTGTTAATAAAAATGAATTAGTTAATTGATTTATTTTAATAAAGAATATTACATTGAATATTCTCTATATTTTGGCAAATTTTGATTTGCCAAACCATGTTATTTAGATACTTGGATTTAATTAACAAAAAATCAAAATAAATATCAATTTTTGGATTAGATCAATCAGGTGGCAAAATCTTAACCAAAATAATTGTTATTTTATTGGAAAAAAATAGGCCAATTTCGAAAATGACTAGAAAAATATATAAATGAAAATTGTTTACATTTTGAAAGCTTTTAAGTCATTCTCATGAGTTGAGAAAAAAGAAGAAAAGAGGGGTTAGGGTTATAACAAATTGATCAACACCAAAGTGAAGAAAACTTGAAGAATTGGAACTTGGAATTAAGGTAATAAAGAGTTTCCAATTTCTATTTTCTTAATCTTTTGATTTTAAGCATGAAAATATATATTGGATATGTATTTTACATGTCTTAAAAATATGTGTGTCTTGGATATGTATTTGGATCAAAATTTTGGTGTTGATTGATTAATAACCTTAATAGTTTTCTTTATATGCATGTGTTGTAAGATTAATTAGGGAATTAATTTCAAAAATTAAAAATTTTCATTCTAGAGTTTTATTACCACTCTAATGTTGCCTAGAATTGTTCTTGGAACTTTTTATTGTGGTGATTAAATTTGGTGAAAATTAATTGGATTAATTTTGTGAATTAATTGAATTTTGGCAAGAAAATTGGAGAAAATTGTTTCTTTATCAGATCTGATTTGAGTACCTAAAACATAATATTTTTCATATAAAAATATGTTATTTGGATGATATTGGATGTGTATTGGGTGGTGGATAAATTCCGGAAATTGTTCGTGGGTGAAAACGCGAGAAAACGGTGAAGTTCACGTCGAAACAGACTTACCGCATGCCGGCTGTGAAACCAACGAACTGGGGGCTGCCCGAACAGTGCCCCAGTGACCCGGTTGGCTCGGCGGTTGGTCAATCGGTTTGACCGTTTGCCCATTAGGCGTAGTATTTGTCGAAAAATATTTTCGTAAAATAAATCATCGTGTTTCTAAATATATTATGTTATTAAATGTTAATAAATAATATATTTAAACTTATTAATTCGCTCGGAAAATTTTAAAATGTTTAAGAACCATTTTCGTCTTCCGCCGCACCCTTCCGCTGCGTATACCCCAAAAAATGGTATCAGTGCGTCTGATCCCACATCCAAAATAATTTTTCATGCCTTAAATATTTGATATTTAATTCAATTTATTTTACACATGTTTGAGCATTAATTGATTGGAACAATTATTTAACTGTTCGTCAGTTTTTGTAAAATCCATATAATAAGGCTTTCTGTATATGTGAGTGTATTGTACACTAATAGGTCTATCTCGTCAATACGGATATAAATAGTTTTCTTGATACTGTGGTTGTGTCTGCCAAAACAGTACGACTATGGTTAACGAAAATTTGTTTATACCGGTAAAACTTATTTGATAAGAAATAAATTCGAGCGAACGTGCATACCAATAGATGCAAAAGCAGTGAGGTGATGCATTAGTACACTGGATATGTATATTGACGAATATTGCCTTGAATACGCCCCATGTTAGACAATTATGACCCATATCGTCACTATTTGTAAAAGACATTGTGGTTTTTGTACAAATTAATTATGTAGCAATGGAAATTGCATTTTATCATTTTGTAATTTGATTACATAAATATATAAATGATAAAAGTCCCTATGATTAGTTCTGAATTATAAGATATGAGACAGTATCAATCCATAAAGGTTTAATCATTAAATATCCATAGTCGTAGTATTATCGAGACTGGACATCAATAATGCGTAATAGACTAGTATTGCACTTGTGTGTTATAGAAGCGTAACGACATAGTTCTCATATATTTAAGTATTGGATACTTATGAAAGTGTGATAGGAGGTTGTGTTTACCGATGGTACGGAAACAGCTTCGCTCTGGATAGACCCCGCAGAATCCCATTGGTAGTATGACTATGTGTCTATGGGAATCCGCATCAGGGTAGGTGTATTTGGTCTTACTTAACTGAGACGTACATCGCTAGTACTTGCGACAATCAATACGCTTTGGTTTTGGTCGTCCAGGACTTTAACAGGTTTTGTGTACGCCTCTTTTGGGTTTATTGAGAATCGTAGTGTATTGGGTGTGATGTCAAGATGGAAGTATCACTTCAGTCATATGGAAGATGACCACACAGGGATACAGAACTGGTACTCTAAATGGTTGCAACCATCGGGATAATATGACTTGTTCATGATTATCCGATTAAAGAGACTAGTTGCTTGTAATCCGATATATGCTTCGTACGGGGAAAACACTATTCCAGCCCCAGGCCTTGCATGTGACATCCGATACTGGATCGCAATACGCAATACTACATATACTACGCCTGATACAGATTATATATTCCATTAAGAATATTTCTCGAGAATTGGGTAGGCACGGTGCTTTGCTAGAAGCCAACCATGTCTCATAAATCGGTAAAAACGTAGTACGTGGTACGTACGTGTTCGGATGGTCCGACGACCAGATTTACTTCCAACATATCCAGGGATCTCATGGGTCGCTTCCCGAAGATTCACCGATGACGAATGATTCGAACGTAATTAATCTGGGATTAATTACGGAGAGATTTTATCTAGGATAAAATACTATTTGAAGAGAGAGAACGATTAATTTGGAATTAATCGATAAAATAATATGTATTCGATATATTAAACGAAATTAGATTTCGACACGGAATTAAAATAGATTTTAATTCGGGCTAATGAATTAATTTAGAATTAATTCGCTAGCGACGTGAATAGTAATTTTGCTTGGCATTATTATTTAATTAAATTTGATTTAATTACGTCGCAACGGAAAATTCGTTAATTCAGAATTAACGAACCCGAGCCCAGAATGTGTTTGCGAGGCCACTCCGATTTTGAATCTAGTGCGGCCACAAGTCACATCGCTCGTCACATCACATGTCACTTTAGTTATGGATGTCAAGTCATATTTTGGTGAATGAAAACGGGTCACTATTCATGATGTTGGTTTTTTAGGGCAATTAATGTCATTTTTGCCTCCAAAATTGGCTTTTGACTTTTGGAAAAGGATATATACCAAATTTGGGTGAGATTTTTGTATAATTTTTTAGAAAACAAAATACCAAAAACTTGAAACTCTCTCTCTCCCTCTTGCTCTCAAAACCGTGAGCCTCCTTGAAGAAGAAGAAGAATTGTTTTTCTTTTCTTCACTTGCTAGCACACTTAAAGAATCATTCAAGGTGTTAGGGAAACCCACCTTGGAGCTTGGAATCAACACAAAGCTTGGAGCTTGGATTCAACTCTTCAACAAAAATTGGGACCTTGGCCATGACTTCTACAAGGACAAGGAGAGAAATTTTTGTCATCAACACTTCCATAATCTGTTCATTGTAAGTATGTTTCCGCCATACTTCTTTAATGTATTCACATGTTTTTTATGCTTGAATGATCTTGGGATAACTTTAGAAACCAACAATGGTATTATGGAGCCTAATTTGAGCATGAAAAATATTAGGGTAGAATTTGGGTAAATTAGATTTGAGCATGATTTAACCAAATTGTTTGTTTGAGAATGCTTGTATATGGATAACTTGGAGTTATATATGATCAATTTCATGAAAAATTAATTGGATCAATTTTTGCCCAAAATGTTGGCTTGGCCGAATGTATATGCCCTAATATAGTCATGGTATTTTTTGTTTTTTGATCATTGGATGAGTTGAAAGACATGGTTATATTGATTTAAGATTCAATCAGATTGAAATCGGAATCGAATGTAAAAACCTCAAAAATGTCGTGAGCTATGGAGCATGAAATGAGATGATTTTTTGTTTCAAAATGTTGGACATGAGTTGAACAAATTTAAAGCATGATTAATTGATTAGATTAGTATTTTGGAAATTTTAATTTAAATGGTTAATCACGGCTAAGCACTTTAATTAGTTAAATTATGAAATTTGGAATTTTAAATTTTAATTGGTTGGGCTAATTTAGAATTGGGCTTTAAATGTTGTATTTGGGCCTAATGGGCTTGGTTGGGCCAAGTTGGTTTAGGTCAATTGGATTGGATCCATATTGGGCCTGAATCATTCCATTAAGTCCAAATGTGACAAATGGGCCTTTTATGTTTAATTGGGCCTTATGGGCCTAAATTGGTTTCTTGGCAAATAAGGGTGATTCCTTAATTGGGCTTTGGTATTTGGGTTTGATCCATTTTGACCAAAGTCCATGCCTTAAGAAATTAATTGAAAGCCCATTGGACTTTAATTAAACAATATTAGATGTTAATTGGGCTTTGAGACCCATTTAGATTAGATTTGGAATCTAAGTCTTAAAGGCACATTAAAAAGTGTAGTTATTTAATTTGGAATTAAATATGGAATTAGTATTGGATACGAATTAAATTAGATTTAAATTGTAGTTCGATATAATTCAAGAATTCGTACTTTGAGTACTTATTCTCAAACGAGTTGGACTCACGCAAAATCAAATTGTTGTTTGAACATTGGATGATCACTTTATTCAAGATTAATTAATTAGATTAGATTGATTGAATAACATGCTTTGTGTGAATACATGGATGTGTTGAATGAATAACGTATATCGGATTGATATTAGAAGGGAAGGGCAATTTTGGAAATTGTTGTAAATTTAGAATTTATTAAATTGGACCTGCGTGTCCAGCCTTATCTCTTTGATTCTTTTTATTTCTCTTCTCACCTAATTCCCCTCATGTTAATGAGGTTTCTTTAATTGTATTATGTATTAGGTAGAAGTATGACTAGTGCTAGCCGGGGAGAGGAAAATGAGTGATTGAACAATCTGTGAGATATCCATCTGCATATCGTTATTAATTTACTTTCGTGCCTTATTATGCTTTTAGAATTCATGCTTAAGGGTGTGTATGATGAGACCTAACAAAGATAATAAATTGGTTGCCAATTTACGTGAAAAACCCTCAACAAAACATTAAGCGTTTTCCTTCCATTGAGTGATTCTCACTCAAGATCCAAGATTGGCACTGGTTTGTTGGCCAAAATCAAGACCTTTGTCCATCGCAGATGTGTTTGAATCATGAAGGCTTTGTTCCATATCGTGTGTCTTGTCCAAGTTGTGATTTGTTGGCCAAAGTCAAGATCACTTCTTGTCCATCGACATCGATTACGAAGCTTTCCAAAGTCAATGGGTTCCGCTTAACTGGAATCATTAAGCTTGTTGTGCCAAAGCCAAGGCTTAGTTGATTCAGAGGAAAAAGGTTAGGAAAATATATATTGTATATATGTTTAGGACTTGGAGGTCCACCTACCGGATCTAGGAATTGGATGAGATCCAATTATCTTAGAGATCTACCTAGTTAAATATCATACAGCTTGTTGGCCAAAGTCAAGGTTGTGTGTTATTTAACGGGATCCTAGCCCACTAGGAAACTAGGTTTCCCAAGTACTCAACATAGGGTTAGAGGCTCGCCGAAAAATAGTGGGAGGCCAGTATTGAATTTGCAATTTTGTTCAAATACTTAGCTTTACGAGCTTTCAAATTATTTCGTCAATTATTTTATTAGTTGGACTAATATATAATTAATTTTCTTGTAACAGTTAGACTGTACCCATACATCGTTAATCGAATAGTTGGACTATTGCGGTTAAGATGACAGGAAAGTTAAGCATTAGGGAAATTGTCATGGGCGACAACGTCTTTAATGGCACAAAATTTCAGGACTGGGATATGAATCTCATAATTGTTCTGGGATCTGAGAAGTTACTATATACTTTAGAGCGACCTCTTGGGCCTAAGCCCCGACCTGATCAGTTGCTTGAGCTAGAGCTTTGGAAGACTCATAGCGATGACAATGCGACTGCTCAATCGGTAATGCTTGCCGCTATGACTCCGTAATTCCGTCGTCAAAACAAGGGGTTGGATCCCTATGAAATGATGGCGAAGTTACATGATCTTCACTGATTTAACCTTAGATCACAAAGATACGAGTTGCAGAAGAAGCTATTCCGCGCTCGCATGTCAGAGGGTACGTCTGTTGAGCACCATGTCTCACAAATGATTGCTAACATTGAGAAGCTCAGACAAATGGGCATAGTCTTCGAGGCTGAGACTTCAGTGGATTTGATCCTACAATATCTCCCCGACACTTGGAGTGGGTTAATCATGAACTACAACATGTTGAACTAAGACCAAACTCTTGGAGAGTTGATTTCCACTCTGCGTGAGGCAGAAAATGAGCTCCTTAAGGGCAAGAAGTGCGAGACGCACTATACTTCAACATCTCAGACTTCGAGGGCTGGGCCCAAGGCGACTGGAGGTGTTAAGAAGAAGAATCATAAGAAGAAGGGCAAGTCCAAATCTTCAAAGGGTTATGGGAAACCCAAGGACAATCCCAAGCTGTATGCTTGCAGTGCAGGAAGCGTGGTCACTGGAAGCGTGACTGCCGCGAGTACAAGGCACACATGAAGGAAATCAAAGTGGGCAAAACACCGACTTCAGGTATGTTTGTTATAGAAATAAACATGTCTTCTTCTAGTTTTAAAAATTGGATGTTTGATTCTGGTTGTGGTACTCACATATATACTGATGTGCAAGATCTGCGGATTAGTAGAAGACTGGCCTCATGAGAGATTGACCTCCGTGTTGGAAATAAGACTCGAGTTGCCATTTTAGCCGTGGGCACTTATGTTTTGGAACTGCCCTCGGGGCATGTACTTGAACTTATAAACTTTATTTTGTACCTAGTTTGACTACGAATATTATTTCTGTATCTATGTTAACCCAATGCGGGTATACTTTTGTATTTAGAACACTGGGTGTTTTATGTATAAAAATGATATAGAAATTTGCACAGCTGATGCAAATAATGGTCTTTATATTTTGAATATAAATCAATCTCAAACATATAATGTAACAAACAAAAGTCTTAAAGTAAATAACAAAGATGAAACTTATATGTGGCATTGTCGTCTGGGACACATAAACAAGACACGTATATCAACACTTTCGAATAGTGGGTACTTAGACGGATTTGATCCAAATTTATATGACGTCTGTGAATCTTGTTTATTAGACAAGATGCCTAAATTACCTTTTGGTGGTAAAGGTGCACGTGCCACCGAACTGTTAGCCCTTGTTCATAGTGACGTTTTTGGGCCCATGTCTAGCCAGGCTAGAGGTGGATATGAATACTTCGTAACCTTTACGGATGATGCATCACGTTATGGTTATGTGTATCTTATGAGACACAAGTCGGAAAATTTTGAAAAATTCAAAGAGTTTCGACACGAAGTAGAAAAACAGACCGGCAAAAGTATTAAGACATTACGGTCGAACCGTGGTGGTGAATACTTAAGCAATGAGTTTCTTGATTACTTGAAATAATATGGTATTCTTTCACAGTGGACTCCTTCTGGAACACCGCAATTAAACGGTGTGTCCGAACGAAGAAATCGAACTTTGTTGGACATGGTAAGGTCTATGATGAGTCGTACAGAGCTACCTATTTCCTTATGGGGATATGCATTGAACAGTGCAATACTTATTTTGAATAAGGTTCCGTCAAAGTCTGTTCAACAGACTCCGTATGAAATATGGACAGGAAAGAAATAGGGTTTCTCATTGCTAAAGATTTGGGGTTGCTGTGCATACGTCAAACGTTTGGAAGGTACCAAACTAGAACCCAAATCGGATAAATGCCTATTTGTAGGATATCCTAGGGAAACCAAAGGATATTACTTCTGTCACCCACATGAGAACATAGTATTTGTTGCTCTACATGCGGTTTTCCTTGAGAAGGAATTCCTAAATGCAGTGATAAGTGGGAGGAAAGTAAAACTCGATGAAAATCAGAGTGATATTGTTCCTGGCAAAAAATCCTTAACGGAATATGAACAGTCTATCAGGGATGAGACTGTACCACAATCTTCGAATACACAAGGATCGCGTAGGTCAGAGAGAGTCAAAAAACAACCTGAGAGGTATGGGTTTCTGATCTCACCTCATGTGGATATGAATCTTATTGAGGAAGACGAGCCGACTACGTATTTGGAAGTGATACAAGGTATCGACTCCAGTTTATGGCAAGATGCCATGAATTCCAAAATGGATTCCATGTACACCAACCAAGTTTGGACACTGGTTGATGCACCAGAAGGCGTAAAGCTTATTGGTTGCAAATGGGTATTCAAGAGGAAGACCGACATGGATGGCAACATACAAACATACAAAGCTAGGCTTGTAGCGAAAGGGTATCGTCAATGACATGGTGTCGATTACGAAGAAATTTTTTCACCCGTTGCCATGATTAAATCCATTCTGATAATGCTTGCTATTGCTGCATATTTCGATTACGAGACATGGCAGATGGACGTCAAAACCGCTTTCCTTAACAGAAACCTTTTGGAGGATGTTTATATGCAATAGCCTGACGGTTTTTTCGTACCAAGACTTGCAAACAAGGTTTGTAAGTTAAATCGATCCATTTATCGATTGAAGCAAGTATCGCGTTCTTGGAACCAATGTTTTGATGAGATCATAAAAGAATATGATTTCGTTCAAAACGAAGATGATCCTTGTGTAAATAAGAAGGTTAGTGGGAGCGCACTGACATTCATTGTCCTTTACGTTGATGATGTATTGCTTATAGGCAATGACATTCCCATGTTAACATCGGTGAAAGCTTGGCTTTCATTAAAATTCTCCATAAAGGATCTGGGAGAAGCAGCCTTTATTCTAGGAATAAAGATCTACCGGGATAGATCTAGAAAGCTGCTTGGACTCTCCCAGAGCACGTACATTGACAAAGTGTTGAAGAGATTCAACATGGATCAGTCCAAGAGGGGACTGTTGCCAGTGTCACATGGCGTCACTCTATCTAAGGACATATGTCCTAAAACTCAAGATGAAAGAGACAACATGATTCGGATACCGTTCGCCACGGCAGTCGGATCGATCATGTATGTCATGATATGTACGCGACCTGATGTCTCCTATGCTTTGAGCATGTGTAGTCGCTATCAGGCCGATCAATGTAATAGTCACTGGATGGCGGTTAAGAATATCCTAAAGTATCTTAGACGAACTAATGATGCTTTTTTAATCTATGGAGATGGAGAACTTGAGGTAACTGGGTTTACCGATGCAAGTTTCCAAACCGATAAAGACGACTGCAAGTTTGAATATTTTGTTTGAATAACGGAGCAGTAAGCTGGAAATCTTCCAAGAAAGAGACTGTTGCCGATTCAACAACAGAAGCGGAGTACATTGCTGCAGCTGAAGCAGCAAAAGAGGCAGTTGGGATCCGAAAATTCCTTATTGGATTAGGAATAGTTCCGTTAGCAGCTGAGCCCGTTCCATTGTATTGTGACAATAACGGGGCTATATCGCAGGCTAAGGAACTGCGGTCTCATCAACGATCCAAGCATGTTATTCGACGTTTCCATCTGATTTGTGAGATCATACATCATGGTGATGTGAAGATCGAGAAAGGCGCATCAAAGGAAAACATATCAGATCCGCTGACGAAAGCTATTCCTCAGCAAAAGTTTGAGCGACATGTAAATAGTTCAGGTATTAGATGCTTGAGTGACTGGCTATAGGCCAAGTGGGAGATTGTTAAACAATTATGACCCATAGCGTCACTATTTGTAAAAGACACTGTGGTTTTTTGTACAAATTAATTATGTAGCAATGGAAATTGCATTTTATCATTTTGTAATTTGATTACTTAAATATATAAATAATAAAAGTCCCTATGATTAGTTCCGGATTATAAGATATGAGACAGTATCAATCCATAAAGGTTTAATCATTAAATATCCCTAGTCGTAGTATTATCGAGACTGGACATCGATAATGCAAAATAAACTAGTATTGCACTTGTGCGTGTTATGGAAGCGTAACGGCATAGTTCTCATATATTTAAGTATTGGATACTTATGCAAGTGTGATAGGAGGTCGTGTTTACCGATGGTACAGAAACAGCTTCGCTCTGGATATACCCCGCGGAATCCCATTGGTAGTATAACTATGTGTCTATGGGAATCCGCATCAGGGTAGGTGTATTTGGTCTCAACCTGAGACTTACATCGCTAGTACTTGCGACAATCAATACGCTTTGGTTTTGGTCGTCCAGGACTTTAACAGGTTCTGTGTACGCCTCTTCTGGGTTTATTGAGAATCGTAGTGTATTGGGTGTGATGTCAAGATGGAAGTACCACTTCAGTCATATGGAGATGATGATCACGCAGGGATACAGAACTGGTACTCTAAATGGTTGCAACCATTGGGATAATATGACTTGTTCATGATTATCCAATTAAAGAGACTAGTTGATTGTAATCTGATATATGCTTCGTACGGGGCAGACACTATTCCAGCCCCAGACCTTGCATGTGACATCCGATACTGGATCACAATACACAATACTACGTATATTACGCCTGATACAGATTATATATTCCATTAAGAATATTTCTCGAGAATTGCGTAGGCACGGTACTTTGCTAGAAGCCAACCATGTCTCGTAAATTGGTAAAAACATAGTACGAGGTACGTACGTGTTCGGATGGTCCGACAACCGGATTTACTTCCAAAATATCCAGGGATCTCATGGGTCACTTCCCGAAGATTCACCGATGATGAATGATTCAAACTTAATTAATCTGGGATTAATTACGGAGAGATTTTATCTAGGATAAAATACTAATAGATGCCAAAGCAGTGAGGATCGGAAACGGTTCAGGACCTATTTAAAAGAGTCACATTTGATTTGATTGGTAATTGTTACCTACTTTCAAATATATTTGGGCATAATGTACCAAAGCTTTGTGTTCAAATATATTTGTAAGGTATACTTCCTGCTATAGAATTTAATTTAATTATTGAATTCTCGTATTTTGTTCGGGGATTATCAATTTATGTAAAATAGTGGGAGGGGATCCTTATATTAAAAATCCATGATATGTTGGATGTTTTATGATATTGATGAAATTACTTTTATCTGCTAACTCATGTTTCTTTTGTGAAGTTTGTTATGGCATCTACTACTTCTTCTAATCCTTTTGCTCGTGTCTTGGACGCGAATAAATTAACTGGTCCTAAGAATTTTAGTGAATGGGAATTGGATCTTAAGATTGTCTTAAGGTCCGAGAAGTTGAGTTATGTGCTGGATAATCCAGTGCCGCTGGATATTGCACCGGAGTCATTACCTGAAGAGAGGGAGGTATTTGAGAAATGGAAGGATGATGATTTGAGAGTCAAGTCACTCATTCTCTGTTCTATGTCTCTTGATCTAAAGAGGCAATATGCTGATATGCCTGACTCCTATAGCATTATAACTTAACTTCATGAGCTATTTCTAAACCAGGAGCAGACCCTGGTGTACAGAATCTCTGTGGAATTGTTCCACTCTCGTTTGGCTAATGGCAAGCCCGTGAGTCCCATGTCTTGCACATGATGGATCTCATGGAGCAACTTCAAAAGTTTGACTTTCAGCTGAATGAGACTTTGGGCAGGAATTTGATTCTTGGCTCACTCCCACCAGCATATTCCCAGTTCATTATGAATTTCAACATGCATGGTATTCGCTGTTCCTACATTCAGTTGTATAGGATGCTTCAGACTGATGAGGATGACATCAAGAAGGGTGTGCCGACACTCATCTCAAAGTCCTCTTTGCCTAGTTCTTCTTCTTCTCAATCTACAAGATCAGGCAAGAAGAAGAAGAAAAAGACAAAGAAGACTGACTCTGGTGTCCTCCTAAATGAAAGGTTGAAAAGCCAAGCAAGTCGAAGAAAAAGAAAACCGCTGAGGACAAGTGCCACCACTATGGCAAGATTGGACATTGGAGGTATGTTTATTTTCCTTATCATTGATATCTCTTTGGCTTGTGAAGCCATTGGTTCTGGATGGGTTTTAGATTCTGCAATTCGTTACAGGGGCTTAGGGTTAGTAGGATGCTCAATCCAGGCGAAATGCAACTGTGTTTTGGGAATGAAGATTCTTTATCTGCAGCAGCCGTTGGCGAACATGAGATTCATCTATCTAGAGGCAGCATCATTTTGAGAGATTGTATTTTTGTGCCTGGTTGTGTAGTTAATATTATCTCCCTGTTTGAATTAGATACAAAAGGATATCATGTACACATTAAAAATCGTTCAATGTATATTGATGATATGAATGATGTTTTGTTACACAAATGTTCAAATTCGCAAGGTCATTATATTTTGCATGCCATTAGAGATGTTTATGAAATTGGAGATAATAAACGTAAAATATCTGAAATTACTGATACTGAATTGTGGCATATGTAGTTAGGTCATACATGTGTACGACGCCTAACCCAGTTGGTTAAAAATGGTTTGATTGAGAATCTAACCATACAATCTTTTCCAACTTGCGAATCTTGTATTCAGGGTAAAATGACCAAAGCCTTATTTACTGGTGTTGGACATCGAGCCACTGACTTATTGGAGCTCGTACATAGTGATGTATGTTGTCTTATGAGTCACACTGCTCATAGTGGTTTTTCTTATTTCGTAACATTTACCGATGATTTGTCACGGTATAGTTATGTTTATTTGATGAAACATAAATCAGAAACCTTTGAAAAGATCAAAGAATTTCGAAATGAAGTAGAAAAGCAAACTGGTAAATTCATCAAATGCCTTCGATCATATCGAGGTGGTGAATATATGAGTAGTGAATTCACTGAGTATCTTAAAGAGAATGAGATTCTCGCTCAATATACTCCTTCAGGTACTCCACAGCACAATGGATTATCTGAAAGGAGAAATCAGACTTTATTCGATATGATCCGATCGATGTTGAGTTTTACAGATCTACCTTACTTTTTATGGCGGTATGTGTTGGGATGTATGCCCTAGAGCTACATGTAATGTAAACGGTTTTATATATTTTGAAATAAAAAGATGAATTATTCATTTATCAAAGTGTTTATTTTAATTTCGCATATTATAAATTATCTTGATTACCCTAGATTACTTATGTGCCTTCAGACTTAGTGTATGAGTGTCATACATAAAAGGATTTAAGTCAGAAGTTAATAATCTTAAATAGTCCATAGAGAGCAAATAAAACATGTACTTTGTTTGTGGTTTATCTATAGTTGCGGTCCATTCTATATTTGTACGGTGACCTTGATCCAGGATCATCCATGTAGAGACATGAGAATGAAGGCACCTTGTATGATGTGACCATATAAGACTGAACCCAGATGGAAATGACTTTCTTATAAAATCTGTTAAACAAAGAAAATCATTTCGATCTACTAGATGGTCATATATGGATTGATCTTAATCCTCAGTGTACGACGAACTCCTGCATGGCAGGCTATGTCCTTTGATTTACAAATGTGAGGTTGGTGTAGCAGTCTCGACCAATAGCTACGTACTTTGGGGACATGGTCTGGTGTGTAGCTGGGGATGTTTTACTTATACATGAAGTTCACTCATTCTTGCGAGAAGTAGATGAGTATCTTTCTTAAGGGTTGATTCGGTACTTGAACGGTTAGAGCGCTCAAGTCTTTCTATAATGGTTATGAATAAATCATTCATTAGAGAATCAATGGTACTTAAGGTAAAAATAATTAGAGGAGTATAACGGACCTTATGTTGGACAATTATGACCCATAGCGTCACTATTTGTACAGATCATGGTGTTGTTGTACAAATTAACTATGTGACAAATGAGATTGCTCTCTTATCATTTGTGATTAGATCACCTAGATGTATAAATGATAGGAGGTCCTTATGATTAGTTCCGGATTGAGATGATATGAGACAGTATCAATCCACGAAGGTTTAATCATTAAATTATCCATAGTCATAGTATTATCGAGATTGGACATCGATAATGCGGAATAGACTAGTATCGCACTTGTGCGTGTTGTGGAAGCATAACGACATAATTCTTATATATTTAAGTATTGGATACTTATGCAAGTCTGATAGGAGGTTGTGTTTACCGATGGTACGGAAACAGCTTCGCTCTGGATAGACCCCTCAGAATTCTATTGGTAGTATGACTATGTGTCTATGGAAGTCCGAAATCAGGGTATGTGTATTTGGTCTTAACCTGAGACTAGCACCGCTAATACTTGCGACAATCAATATGCTTTGGTTTTGGTCGTCCAGGGCTTTAACCGGTTCTGTGTACGCCTCTGCTGGGTATATTGAGAATCATAATGTATTGGGTGTGATGTCAAGACGGAAGTATCACTCCAGTCATAGTGGAGATGATGTCACGTAGGTTACGGAACTAGTACTCTTAAGTACTGCAGTCATCATGATGATATGACTAGGTCATGTTCATCCGATTATAGAGACTAGTTACCAGACATCCAACATGTGCTTCGTACGGGGAAGACACAATTCCAGCCCCAGGCCTAGCACTTGACATCCGATACTGGATCGACATACGCAATACTACGTATTCTACGCCTGACAAAGATGATGTATTCTAGTAAGAATATTTCTGGAGAATTGGGTAGGCACGATGCTTTGCTAGAAGCCAACCATGTCTTGTAAATCGGTAAGCACGTGGTACGAGGTACACACGTATTCAGATAATCCGATGACCACATTTACTGCCAACATATCGAGGGATCTCTTGGGTCGCTTCCCAAAGATTCACCGATCACAATTGATTTAAATTAGAATTAATCTAGGATTAATTAAGAGAGAGAAAATTAATCTGGGATTAATTGAGGTATTATTTAATCTGGGATTAAATGTGTTCGTAAGAGAGAGAATGCGGCTAATTTGGAATTAATCGGTAAAATAAATTTAATAGTTAAATTTGATTTTTCTATTTAATTTATTCGTATGGGCTAAAATTAATATATCAGATATATTAATATGAATTGGATTTCATTACCAAATTAAAGTCAGACTTTAATACGAACGAACGAATTAATTTAGAATTAATTCGAAAACGACGTTCGTAATATATTTACGAGGCATCGTTATTTAATTAAATTAGATTTAATTATTTAGCGACGAAAGTTCATTTAATCGGATTAAACGGATCCGAGCCGCGGTAAATGTTCGTAGAGACATTTTGAATTTTGATTTCAAAATGGTGGGGCCCACTTCACACATGTCACACATGTGAAGTGGTGGTTGGAAAGTGGTTGGCATTTATGCCAAAACCACTTACTTTCCAACCACTTGGTTTAGATGAAACCAATACTCCAACTACATGGTTTTGGGTGAAAATGGTAAAACCTTTTAACAAAACCAAAAAGCCTTCTGTCATTTGTGTAGAGATTTTGATAATACACAAAGTACAAACCCTAGAGAGCACACCATGGGCGTGAGCTTCATCCTCTCATCTCTTTGATTTTTTTGCAATTTCAAAGCAGCTAGCACTTCAAGGAATCAACTAAGGTGATAGGGAAACCAACTCAAAGCTTGGAATCAACACAAAGGAAGGATCTTGGAGATCTTCATTCAAAATTTTAAAAGCTCAAATCCATTCAATGTAAGTAATTCCGCAATTTATAATGAATTTATGAACACCTTTTCATGCTTATTAGATCCTTGACATGTTCTAGGAACACTAACAATGGTATCAAGAGCCAATTTTAAGCATGAAAATTTTAGGGTTCATGAGACTAAAATTCGGGGCTTTTGTGTTTTGAGCATGATTCCTTCAAATTGATGCTTTGAGCATGCTTAGATTATGTTAACTTAGAGTTGTGCATGATTAGATTTGGAATAAATTGATTGGATCACATTTTTTAATATTCCTTAGTGTGGC
This sequence comes from Zanthoxylum bungeanum, assembly GCA_019454045.1. Taxonomy (NCBI): domain Eukaryota; kingdom Viridiplantae; phylum Streptophyta; class Magnoliopsida; order Sapindales; family Rutaceae; genus Zanthoxylum; species Zanthoxylum bungeanum. The sequence continues at coordinate 83,569 of SKCR01009383.1, forward strand.
CAAATAGGACTGCAGTGCACTGGGCAGTTTAATTTTTTTATAACATCATTGGATGTGTTTAAATGCATGTTTAAATGTTGATTGTTGGTTTGATTGGATTGGAATCAAAGTCAATAATGTTTATGTTAAATTCAAGAGCATGTTGAGCATGAAATGATGTGTTTTGGCTTCAATTTGTGTTGAGCATAAATTGATGGATTAAGCATGATTAATTAAGTTAATTGGTATTTTGGAAATATTGAGTTTAATTAATTAATCATGGCTAATACACTTTAATTAAAATAATTGTGATATTTGGAATATTATAATTATATTAATAAACCTTTAAATTATGAATTGGGCTAAAAGTGTGTATTTGGGCTTAATGGGCTTGATTTGACCAAGTTTGGTTTTGGAATTTTGGATTGGATCCAATTGGGCCCAAAATCAATTACATAAAATCCAAATACATCACTTGGCCCTTTAAAGAATTTAATTGGGCCTAATGGGCCTAAATTGATTTGTTGGCAATAGGGTGATTCCTATTGGGCCTTGGAATTTTGGGTTTGATCCATTGTGGCCAAAGCCCATGCCTTAAGAATCAATTAAAAGCCCATTGGACTTTAATTAAAATGACATTGGATGTTATTGGGCCTTTGAGACCCATCAAGATTGGATTTGGAATCCAAGTTTTTAAGGCTTATAAGTAAGTGTAAATATTTAATTTGGAATTAAATTTGGAATTAGTATTGAATAAAAATAAATTGGATTTAAAGTTGTAGTTCAATATAATTCAAGAATACTTACTTTGAGTATTTATTCTTAAACGAGTTTGACTCACGCAAATCAAATCATTGTTTGAACATTGGATGGTCATTAATTCAAAGATTAATTAATTGGATTAGATTGATTGAATAACATGATTTGTATGAATACATGAATGTATTGCATGAATAATGTATATTGAATGGATATTAGAAGGGTGAGGGCAATTTTGGAAATTATAATAAATTTAGAATTTTTTAAATTGGACCTGCGTGTCCAGCCTATTACCTCCTTTCTCATTGTATTTCTCTTCTCAGCTATTCCCCTCAATGTAAATGAGGTTTCTTTAGAAGTGTTATGTAATTGGGTAGAAGTTAGAATAGTTCTAGTCGGGGAGAGGAAAATGAGTGATTTGTTCTAGGAATAATTTGTGACATATCCATCCGCATCATTATTAATTTATTTATCGTGCCTTATTATGCTTTTATAATGCATGCTTAAGGGTGTATGATGAGAATCAAAGATAATAAATTGGTTGCCAATTTACGCGAAAAACCCTCAAAACATATTAAGCATTATTCCTTCCGTTGAGTGATTCTTACTCAAGATCCAAAGTTGGCATTGGTGTCTTGGCCAAAGTCAAGACCTTTGTCAATTGCGAATGTGTTTGAATCATGAGAGTTTTGTTCCATATCGGTGTCTTGTCCAAGTCGTGATTTGTTGGCCAAAGTCAAGATCACTTCTTGTCCATCGACATTGATTACGAAGCTTTCCATGTCAATGGGTCCCGCTTAACTGGAATCATTAAGCTTGTTGTGCCAAAGCCAAGGCTTAATTGATTCAGAGGAAAAAGGTTAGGGAAATATATTGGATATATTGGCATATATATTGTATATATGTTTCGGACTTGGATGTCCACCTACTGGATCTAGGAATTGGATGAGATCCAATTGATCTTAGAGATCTACCTAGTTAAGTATCATACAATTTGTTGGCCAGAGTCAAGATTGTGTGTTATTTAACGGGATCCTAGCCCAATAGGAAACTAGGTTTCCCGAGTACTCCACAGAGGGTTAGAGGCTCGCCGAAAAATAGTGGAGAGGCTAGTATTGAATTTGTAATTTCGTTCAAATACTTGCCAATACGCGCTCATTTCAATTTTCGTCATTATTATTAATAAATATATTAGTTGGACTAATATTCAATTGTTGTTTTAATTAAACAGTTGGACTGTATTCAAACTACTTCATTTATAGTTGATTATATAATTAGATTATAATAATCAATATATTTGAATTTTACCCTTCATTTATAGTTGATTATATAATTGGATTATAGTAATCAATATATTTGAAATTTACCGATCGTTTATAATTGATTATATAATTGGATTATAAGTCATCAAGAGTTTACTATTGATTTTAACCAATAAAAGTATACTTGATTATATAGTTGGACTATAGTAATCATTATATTAAATAGTACCTGAAATCGTTGATTAAATAGTTGGACTATTAGAATCAAGATAAATTGAAAGATTAGTGTTTAAAATATAATCCTAGGGAAAATGTATTTAAACGACTTTATTTTTTTTCAAATTGGGAATAAAATTTCAGGATAGTCCTGGAAACTAAAAAGTTACTTTATTTGATAAAATAACTTCTTGGGCCTTAACCCGAAGTTAAGCAAATAGTAGAGCATGATCTTTGGAAGATTCATGTGATGATAACTTTAGTGCTTAATCCTTTATGCTTGTCATAATGACTCCTTAATTTCATCGTCATAACTAATGATTAGATCTTTAAACCATGATGTTGAAATTGAAGGATCTTCATAGGTCTATACTTAGATCTTAGAAGCATTAATTGCAATAGTAAACTCTTGGAGAGTTAATGGCTATGCTCAAGGAGCCAAAGCCAAAGTTTTCAATAGGGCAAGAAGCGCAAGGCGCATCTTACTTCAATATTATAGAAGGCCAAGGCTTGGCCAAAGGCTTCTAGAATGTGGAAAATGACAAAGTCAAAATCATTATTATCTTCTAGGAAGATAAATGACATATCCCAAGATGTCTGTCTACACTGTGGCAAATGGGGTCACTGAAAGCGTGACTGCCGTATGGACAAGGCAGATATGAAGGAATTGAAGACGGACAAGGCTCTGACTTCATAAATGTTTGTCATAAACATGTTCACTACTAGTATTAAAAATTGGATTTTAAATACTTAGTGTGATACATAAATATATGTACTGATGTGCAGAATCTGCTATGAGCAGGATACTGACTTCAAATGAGATTAATCTGCGAATATGAAACGGGACGACAGTCGCTGTTTTAAACGTAGAAACCTAAGTTTAGGAAATACCCTTTGGGTGAGTGCTTAAATTAGGAAACTGTTATATTATAACTAGTTTGACTAGAAACATTATCTCTATATCGAGTATAACTCGTTGCGAGTATACCTTTATATTCTAGAACACTAAAGTGTTTTATTTTATAAAGATGATATTGAGATAAACACATTAGATGTGAATAACAGTATTTATATTTTGAATATAAATAAATCTCGAACATATAACATGACAAACAAGTAGCTCAAACTGATTTGATCAGATAAGACTTATATGTGGCAGTGTTGTCTGTGACATATTAAACAAGACTTATATATCCACACTTTTGAAGAGTGGATACTAGGATGGATTTGATTCTATTCAAATGATGTCTATGAATCTAATTTATAAGGCAAAGTGCCTGAAACACCTTTACTTGGTAAAAGTGTAAGTGCCACCAATTTGTTAACCCTCATTCATAGTAACGTAAGTGGGCCCATGTCTAGCTTGGCTAAATATGGAAATGAATGTTTCGTGACCTTTACGGATGTGGCATCGCGTTATGGTTATGTGTTTCTTATGAAACACGAATTGAAAACTTTTAGAGTTTCGACACGAAATAGACAAACAGATCGGCTAAAGTATTAAAACCATCACGGTTCGACCATGATGAAAATACTTAAGCAATAAGTTTCTCAAATACTTGAAAGAGTATAGTATTCTTTCAATGATGACTCCTCCTGGAACACGTCAATTTGACGGTGTGTCCAAATGGAGAAACTGAATTTTGTTAGACATGATAAGGTTAATCATGAGTCGCTCTGAGCTACCATTTTCCTTTAAAGGGATAAGCATTAACAGTACAATACTTATTTTGATTAAGGTTCCATAAAAATCTGTTAGACATAATTCATATTTAATATGAACAGGAAAGAAACAGGGTTTTCTCACTTCTGAAGATTTGGGAATGCTAGGCATACGTTTGGATGATACCAAACTAGAACCCAAATCGGATAAGTGCCTAAATTTTAGGTTATCCTAGGGAAACCAAAGTATAGTACTTATACATCTCACATGAGAACAATGTAATTGTTGCTCGCCATGCGTTTTTCCTAAGAGGAATACCGATATGCAGTGGTAAGTGGGAGGATAGTAAAACTCAATGAAAATCGGAGTAATACTGTTCAAGGCACCTAGTCCTTAATGGAACACAAACAGTTCATCAAGGATGAAACTGTACCACAATCTTCGAATACACAAGAACCACGTTAGTCGGAGAGAATCAGAAAACAACCTGGGAGGTATGGGTTTCTGATCTCACCTCATAAAGATGTCAATCTTATTGAGGAAGAAGAACTGACTACATATGAGGAAGTGATACAAAGTATCGACTCCCCATTATGGCAAAGTGCCATGAAGTATGAAATGGATTCCATGTATACCAACTATGTTTAGAGACTAGTTGATGTACCAGAAGGCATTGTGCTGATTGGTACTATATAAGTCTTCAAGGAAGACATACATGGATGGCAACATACCAACGTACTAAGCTAGGCTTGAAGCAAAAAGGTATCGTTATCAACATTGTGTCGATTACAACGAAACCTTTTACCTGTTGCCATGGATAAATCCATTTGGATAATGCTTGCTGATGCTACATGTTTCATTCATGAAATATGGCAGCTGAACGTCAAAATCACTTTCCTTAAACGGAAACCTCTTTGGAGGATGTTTATAACATCCTGACGGTTTTGTCGTACCAAAACTAGCAAACAAGATTTGCAGGTTATTCGATCCATGTGTGGATTGAAGTAAGCATTGGGTTCTTAGAACTATCATTTTGATGTAATCATAATGGTGTATGATTTGATTCAAAACGAATATGATTCTTGTGTATATAAGGAGGTTAGTGGGAGCGCACTGACAATGATGTCCTAAATAATGATGATATGTCATTTCTTGGAAATGATATTCCCATATTACAATCGGTGAAAGCTTGGCTTTCATGAAAATTCTCCGTAGAATTCTTGGGAGAAACAACCTTTATTCTAGGAATAAAGATCTATTGGGATAGATTTAAAGTTGTTAACACTCTCTGAGAACTCGTACATTGAAAAATGTACGTGACCTGGTGTCTCATACGCTTTGAGCATATGGAGTCACAAACAGGTCAATTCAAGTGATAGTCACTGGATTGGTATTAAGAACATCCGTTAGTATCTTAGAGAACTAAGGATGATGTCTTAAACTATGGAGAATGAGAACTTGAAGTGACTGGGATCACTGCTGCAAGTTTCCTAACCGATAAAAACAATGGTACTATACAGTTTGAATAACAGAACATTGAGCTGGAAATCTTCCAAGCAAGATATTGTTACCGAATAAACAACAAATGCGGGTTATTGCTGCGGCTGAGGCAGCAATAGAAGCCATTTGGGACGATGATAAATCTAATTAGATTAGATATAGTTCTGTTAGCAGCTGAACTAGGCGTTAGCACAGGCTAAAGAATTAATGGTCTCATCAACGATCCAGATATATACTTCGACTTTTTATCTGATTCGTTCAGATCATACATCATGGCGATGTGATGATCGAATAAATCGCATCAGACAATAATCACACAAATCCTCTGAGGAAAGCCTTTCCTCAGCAATTTGAGCGAACCGTACATAGTTCGGGTGGTAGACACTCGAGTGACTGGCTATAGGCCAAGTGGGAGATTGTTGGACAATTATGACCCATAGCGTCACTATTTGTACAGATCATGGTGTTGTTGTACAAATTAACTATGTGACAAATGAGATTGCTCTCTTATCATTTGTGATTAGATCACCTAGATGTATAAATGATAGGTGGTCCTTATGATTAGTTCCGGATTGAGATGATATGAGACAGTATCAATCCACGAAGGTTTAATCATTAAATTATCCCTAGTCGTAGTATTATCAAGATTGGACATCGATAATGTGGAATAGACTAGTATCGCACTTGTGCGCGTTGTGGAAGCATAACGACATAGTTCTTATATATTTAAGTATTGGATACTTATGCAAGTGTGATAGGAGGTTGTGTTTACTGATGGTATGGAAACAGCTTCGCTCTAGATAGACCCCTCATAATTCCATTGGTAGTATGACTATGTGTCTTTGGATGTCCAAAATCAGGGTAGGTGTATTTGGTTTTAACTTGAGACTTGCACAGCTAATACTTGCGACAATCAATATGCTTTGGTATTGGTCGTCCAGGGCTTTAACCGGTTCTGTGTACGCCTCTGCTGGGTATATTGAGAATCGTAGTGTATTGGGTGTGATGTCAAGACGGAAGTATCACTCCAGTCATAGTGGAGATGATGTCACGTAGGATACGGAACTAGTACTCTTAAGTATTGTAGTCATCGGGATGATATGGCTAGATCATGTTCATCCGATTATAGAGACTAGTTACCAGACATCCAACATGTGCTTCGTATGGGGCAGACACAATTTCAGCCCCAGGCCTAGCACGTGACATCCAATACTGGATCGACATATGCAATACTACGTATTCTACGTCTGACAAAGATTATTTATTCCAGTAAGAATATTTCTGGAGAATTGGGTAGGCACAGTTCTTTGCTAGAAGCCAACCATGTCTTGTAAATCGGTAAGCATGTGGTACGAGGTACGCACGTATTCGGATAATCCGATGACCGCATTTACTGCCAACATATCCAGAGATCTCTTGGGTCGCTTCCCAAAGATTCACCGATGACAGTTGATTTAAATTATATTAATCTGGGATTAATTAAGAGAGAAAAAATCAATCTGGGATTAATTGAGGTATTATTTAATCTGGGATTGAATGTGTTCGTAAGAGAGAGAACGCGATTAATTTGGAATTAATCGGTAAAATAAATTTAATAGTTAAATTTGATTTTTCTATTTAATTTATTCGTATGGGCTAAAATTAATATATCGGATATATTAATTTGAATTGAATTTCATTAAGAAATTAAAGTCGGACTTTAATACGAACGAACAAATTAATTTAGAATTAATTCGTAAATGACGTTCGTAATATATTTGTGAGGCATCGTTATTTAATTAAATTAGATTTAATTATTTAGCGATGAAAGTTCGTTTAATCGGATTAAACGGATCCGAGCCGCGGTAAATGTTCTTAGAGACATTTTGAATTTTGAATTCAAAATGGTGGGGCCCACTTCACACATGTCACATATGTGAAGTGGTGGTTGGAAAGTGGTTGGCATTTATGCCAAAACCACTTACTTTCCAACCACTTGGTTTAGGTGAAACCAAGACTCCAACTACATGGTTTTGGGTGAAAAGGGTAAAACCTTTTAACAAAACCAAAAAGCCTTCTCTCATTTGTGTAGAGATTTTGATAATACACAAAGTACTAACCCTAGAGAGCACACCATGGGCGTGAGCTTCATCCTCTCATCTCTTTGATTTTGTTGCAATTTCAAAGGAGCTAGCACTTCAAGGAATCAACTAAGGTGATAGGGAAACCAACTCAAAGCTTGGAATCAACACAAATGAAGGATCTTGGAGATCTTCATTCAAAATTTTAAAAGCTCAAATCCATTCAATGTAAGTAATTCCGCAACTTATAATGAATTTATGAACACCTTTTCTTGCTTATTAGATCCTTGGCATGTTCTAGGAACACTAACACCTTATGACCCGACTTTAATTACGAGATACTCGTGAATGGTTAATATTTATGTAGTGACTATATCGATGGACACTGACTTGGTTCGGCTTAATATACCATATGCGGTAACGAGAGTGCAACTTCGGGTTTTTAGTGGAATAACCCGGAGTTAATAATTATGAATATTTAATAAATATTTCGAGATTAGGAATCGTAGGTCCATTTGGTCCTGTGCTAGCTCAATATATTGTAGCAGATTTAGTGTAATTGGATAGTCCAATTATATACTCACATATGTATAAATATTATTAATATGATTAATTATATTTTGTCACACTTGAAACTATATATTAAAGTTATATATGATTTTAATAATTTATAATATTAAATTATATGTATAAATTTAATGAGGCCAATTTTAGAATTTCCAAATCTTGGGTTTTGGAAACCCTTGGTCAGTTATGCTAGGTTGCAAAACTCTTGCATTAAATTTTGGAAACTCTTGGTTAGTTATGCTAGGTTGCAAAACTCTTGGATTTAAAATTTGGTGGTTACACATTTTGAAAGGTAATTACAATTTTAATTTTGTAACATATATTTCATTATGGTAATTAAATTTTTTGTTGCAAAATTACTACCAATTAATTGTATGGCCGAAACTTGCATATGTGAAGGGGAAATGGTTTTGTTTTTTTGAAAATAAAAATATAACCTTAAGTATAAAAAGAAAAATATGTTTTTCTTTTCATATATAATTTTTTTTTACCCTAGCCACCATCTTCTTCTTCTTCAAACTCTCTCAAGTGTTGAGAAAATAATAGGAAGAACAAGAATAAAAATAAATAAAAATCTTGTGTGACATTGATCTCTAAATTGTTTAGGGATTAATTTTGTGAGACTACCCCACATTAGTTTCCGTTGGTTGTGAGACATAGCTCGGAAGACTTTTTGGCGTTGAACCAAAATCATTCTTTTCATCTAATACAACTCACGGCAGTGGGGTGTTTTATTGTCCACTGCATAACACTTGTTTGTGTGATTCGGGGCTCAGTTTGATCTCGTATCAATCCGGAATTTTTGGGAAACACATAGGGGTCTTTTGGGATTGTGTTGGGGGTGTTTTTCTCTGAAAAATCAGACCTCAAAATGTCACTTCAGTTCACGCACACAACGAACTATTTCAGTTGCAGTTTGACCACATTTAGTGTCTAAAGAAGTCTGATTTTTACACTGCTGTTCGGGGACAGTTCCAGGTTTGTTTTAGGTTTGAAATTTTGTTCAAAACAATAGCAAAATTTCAGTGGTACTGCTGGTCACATTCGGCAACTTAAAGGGAAGAGACAGAAAAAAATTTCAAGTCCGATTCGGGTGCCTATGACGTTTCCGCTAGACCCGAACAAGGTTACGGTTCAGAACGGGAACCGAACCAGTTGGAACTGGACGGTTACGGTTCCAAACGGTTCTGGTTCTGGTTCCGAAACCGAACCGGAACCTGACTGGTTCGGTTAGGGTTCTTACACTGACCGAACCGATTGGAACCGTATGGTTCCGGTTGTAATCGTAAGGTTCCTCTTGGAACCGTAGGGTTCCAAGACGAATACTAATCCCTAATTAATGTTTAAATCTCAATTTTTTGTTTTTCAAAAAAGTAAAAAAAATAAAAATAAAAAATCAAAGGGAACCGGAACCGGATCTGGAACCATACGGTTCGGTTCCGGTTCCGGTTACGGTTTCGGTTCCACTTAAGTGTGGAACCGGAACCGAACCGGAATTATCCGTGGCCACCTCTAGTTTCTGCTACGCAAGAAAACCATTTCCTACAATTGGCATCAAGGAGGTTGAAAAGTGTTCTTAACCCTTCTCTTTTTATTTAAAGTTTCCGTTATTTGTATATTTATATGAGTTATAATTATGATATGCATGTTTAGATGAGTAGGCACAAAATAATATTCATATGATGAATGTTTTTGTTATTTCATGTGATGAATTGATTTTACATTGGTCGTAAATTTTTCCGATTCTTATTTTTGTAGTTGGTTTTGATTTTGGTATGTAAGGCCATAAGGCCATTTTTTACAATTGTTGTAATTTTATTTTTCGATGTAAAAAATTCAATTATTGTAATTTTGAGCACCGAAGTCGCAAAAGAAGCCAACACCACCTTGGAGCGTGAATTGAAGACCAATGGATGCCTTGGGTAATTTTGTACTAATTAGATTAGTGTAGAAAAAAATAAGAGCCCGGTCAATGCAAAATATTTTTCTATGTTATATGTATGTTTTAATTTCGAAATGTTTGAATAACATGTCGTATAGCTTAGGGTGCCTACTCTTGCATTTCACATGCCATAACATGCATTGGATGCATAATCATTATAGACATGAAATGTGATTTTATGTGATTTAAAATTTTTAAATTAGAATATGATATGCATGGAAAAATAATTAATTGGATTAATTAGTTTTATGGTTTAAAATTTGAATTCTAATATATTGGGCTTAATAAGTGTATAATAAATTCCATTGGTAAATAGGATGGAAACCCGGACATAAATTCCATAGCCGAATTTGAATGGACGGTAATATGGTCTGCACACGGGATATAATTCCACGTACCATTGGATTTTATAATGCACTAAGATTAATTAAATAGTTTAATATAAATCTTGACCATTTTAGAATTCTAATTTCTTAAACCTATTAGTGTTCTAGTATTTTTAAAGTTAAAATATAATAGATCACTAATATCACTATAATTAAATTAGTTTAATTGAGTAATACAATTAGTAGAGACTAATGGAAACTAGTGATATAATTTTTAAGAGTTAAAATTGGTTAGGTCACTAATAATGTACTAGTGTAAAAAAGAGTTATGATTTAGCCGCCATAAATTTATTCACCCTAGTCAAAATAAAATATTAGATATTTTATAAATATAAAACTTAAATTTAAAATAGTGAATGAGAGAAGGATATACAACAGTATATCCCGCAATCTCCGTTGTTAGTCTAAAAACGTGAGATTCAAAAGGCACCTCGAGACGGCTTTGCTTTCGTCCCCCTACGGATGGTGTCCATTTTGGGTCAATATCAGTTTTGGATTCCGAGAGGATAGAGATTCTAGATGTATCTTGTAAACTGACCTACCCTACAGCGGCATTTCACTTGTTAAGTCCTAGGATCTCAAAACGGCGGGTCACACTCACAAAGGAATAATTAACTGTTAATAAAATTCCTTGCTCGAATCAAATGTAGTTGGTTAATATAGGAATAAGAGTTATTCCCATATATATTAATCGACTGAGATTGTCTCGATCTATCATGCAAGTACTTCACCTACCCTACGACGGCACTTACTTGTGGGATGATAGATTTATGTGGCATATAATTCTGTTGGTTTCTTATTCGTTATTCATGGTTCATGCATCATGTTTAATTTTAGCCAAAATTGTTTGATGATTTTAATATGCGATGAATGAATATTAAATGCATGTTTATTTTATTTTTCGGCTATGGTTTCTCCGATTATTTCCATACTCTCAAATGATAAATTAACGGGAGAAAATTATGTTAAGTGGAAAAGTAACATGAACGCAATCTTGGTCTGCGAAGACCTAAAGTTTGTCCTGACGGAGGAGTGTCCTCCCCAGCCGACCAAAAATGCTGGCCAAGCTGTGCTCAATGCCTACCAGAAATGGGTCGCAGCTAATGAGAAAGCCTGCTGCTACTTGCTAGCAGGGATGTTTTAGGTTCTTGCTACAAAGCATGAACCTATGGCTTTAGCATCTCAGATGATTGAGTCATTGCAGGGCATGTTCGGGCAGCCTTCGGAGCGTCGATGTCATGAGGTCATGGTCTCAGCGATGACTGTTAGGATGAAGGATGGGACATCAGTCCGAGAGCACGTCTTGAGGATGATGACCTATCTCAACACTGCTGAAACCCATAGAGCTCGTATTGACGAGTGTAGCCAGGTGACCATGATAATGGAAACTCTTCTGAAGAGTTTCTTGCAGTTTAAAAGCAACTATGTTATGAACAATTTGACTTTTATGTTGACCTAGCTGCTTAATGAGCTCATCTATACGAGTCCATGCTTGTGGATCCTCGTAAGTCTACTACTGAGGCAAATGTTGCCAAGTCTTCAAAATCTGCAAAGATGAAGAAGTAAGGAACTGGGAATGCTAAGGCTAATGGTACAACTACTTGATATAAGTAAACACCTTATTAAAGGTGACTTTACTATGATAGTTGGGACAAGGGATGTTGTTTTAGTAAAACAGTGGGAGTTATAAGTTTTCAATTTTCAAATAAAAGTTATTTGAATTTAAACAAAGTGTTGTTTATTCCTATTTTCTCACAGAAATTTGATTTCTGTTTCAAAACTATTGCATGATGGTTTCCATTTTATCTAATAATAATAGTTATTATTTCAAAATGGATTACTTATATGCAAAGAAAATTAGGAGATAACTTATATTGTTAAGATTGTTAACATATAACCCACTGCTCAACACTGAAATGTTTAACGTTGAGAAACCTAAAACTAAATGGTAAAAGATTTCTCATGATGACACATATCTATGGCATCTTATACTTGGTCATATCAACCTTGACCGGATAGACAGATTGATAAAGAACAGAGCCTTAAACCAGTTAATGCTCGGAAATTTACCATTTTACGAATCCCGTTTAGAAGGAAAAATGACCAAGAGACCTTTTACTGGAAAAGGTATAAGAGCCAGTCAACCACTTGAGCTAATACATTCAGACATTTGCGGACCGATGAATGTAAGAGCCCGATGTGGTTATGAATACTTCGTCACATTCATTGACGATTATTCTAGATATGGTATGTTTACCTAATGCAGCACAAGTCAGATACTTTTGAAAAGTTCAAAGAGTATCGTGCAGAGGTTGAGAACCAGTTAGGTAAAACAATCAAAACTCTACGATTAGATCGTTGAGGAGAATACATTGACAGAGATTTCGAGGAATTCTTAGTTGAGCATGGGATAATATCCCAGCCCACAGCACATGGAACACCACAAGAAAATGGTGTTGTAGAGAGGAGAAATCGGACACTACTAGACATGATGAGATCTATGTTTAGTTATAGCTCACTACCTAGTTCGTTATGGGGATATGCGTTACAAATTGCAATGCATATCCAAAATATAGTTCCATCTAAGTCTGTTCCTAAGACTCCCTTGGAGTTGTGGAGTGGTCGTAAAACTAGTTTACGACATTTCCGCATATAGGGGTGTCCAGCACATGTGCTGAAGAATAAGACTACAAAGTTGGAGCCACATTCACAGGTGTGCCTATTTGTAGGCTATCCTAAGGAGACTAGGGGTGGATTCTTCTATAGTTTCAATGATAACAAAGTGTTTGTATCGATAAATGCTACATTTCTAGAAGAGGATTATATGAGAGAGTTCAAACCTCGAAGTAAAGTGTTACTCGAGAAGTTACTTGCTGGTTCGAACAGCACACCATCGTCAACGACAGTTGATAAATACATAGCACATTCGACATCTGAGCGTCAGATGCAAGTTCGTCAGAATGATCTACCACCTAGACACGGTGGGAGGGTTGTACAACAACCTGATCGCTTCCTAGGGGTTGGAGAGGCACAAGTTGTCGTATCCAGCTGTAGGCATTGCATTTTTGCATTTGAAACCCGATGATGAGTCTCAGTTGGAGGCACTACCTTTTTAAGTTAAGGATATTGCGGGAAACGGACGTCGGAAGGGGAAATTCGGAATAAGTATGTCATCAAGTTCATTTCACAAGTTCACTGTTTTCGTTTGTGCTGCGTAAGTTACCACGTTCGAAAGTCAGACAGATTACGGGCGTTCGTGCAGCGTTCTAAGAGGCGTTCGAACGGTGTCGGTATTTCTGGTTTTGCTGCTAGGCCCACACGCCCAAGGCCCTTAAATAACACCCAAATTAAATCAAATATTAATTAAATTAAACATTGAATTAAATAAAATAATTAAACCATTTACCAATTAAATAAAACATAAAATATAATCATACCTAATTTAGATAAATCAAATATATTAACTTCCTAACTAAGAAAAATCATATACTAAATTAAAAAGATGTCATGCCTACTTAAATCACTCATAACCAATTTAAAGATATTGACTTCCTAATCTAAACTAAATTTGTCCCCCTCAATCTTTGACTTTCCTTGCTCAAAACAAAATCAAATCCCTTCCTTGTGAGACAAGGAGTAGCCATAGCCATTCTCTATATAAACAACCCCTCACCAAGACATGACTCCCCTAGCTCATACACATAATTCTTACGCAAGTCACAACACAAAAAGCCCTAGCCACTCACGGCAATAGCAACAAGAAGAACACAAACAATTCTCTTCATCTCCTCCACATATCACCAAAAATCTCCCCCATACAGCAGCCCTCCATCACCGAAAATATACCCCCATACAGCAGCCCAAACACGCTCCAAACAGCTGCTAAAGTACCCCCAAACAGCAGCCCATTTCCCCCCGAAAACAGCAGTAAAATCCTCTTAAAACAGTCCCTGAAATCCTTAAAACAGTAACATAAAAACTGCACATATAATCCTTAAAATAATCACACAAAACTGCACTTAAAACCCACAAAAAAACACTCGAACCAGTCCGTTGAAACGTGAAAATAGTGACCTGAACAGTGAGCAGAAAATACAGAGGAAACAGCAGTAAAACGGAGGCCAAACAGTAAGAAAAGCAGCAAAACAGTGAGCCAAGACGTTAAACCAGTGAACCGAAGAAAAAGAGGAGCTTTACCCTTCCGATCTCCGCGAAACGCAAGCCTGAAAGTCGGCAAAAAAAGGTTAGACCTGAGGGTATTTTCCACATTCGTTTTTCTGTTTTATTTTTATTATTCATTGAGTAATTTTCACATGATTGTTATGTCAAAATGCATGTTGTGGCCCTTGAGTAGATAAATATGCATGTATCATGAAATATTGTATGTTGTGGACTTGGAATGAAATGAAAGATATGTAAAATCTCACGGTATATCGGATGGAAACCCGGACATAAATTTCATAGCCGATTCCGAATGGACGGTAGTATGATCTGTACTCGGGATATAACTCCACGTACCACTTGAGTAAACAGCACCTTCTTTGTTTTATGTTGCTTTGATTTATTTATTTTTCGTCATATGAATTCCACATGTTACTTGTTTATGCATGATGCAATCGAGTGCATGGGCTTAGTAAGTCGGATTAAAGGTCCCCTATTTGGAGGGGTTAAAATCATTTACCACGATGCTTTGCCACGCCGGTTGATGTGTGTTTGATTGGATGTAAGATATGTTCAATCGGGCATACTAAGTTTGATGTCATTGTCTTTATTTTTGTATGCATGACGCGATCGAGTGCATGGGCTTAGTAAGTCGGATTAAAGGTCCCCTATTTGGAGGGGTTAAAATCCTTTACCACGATGCTTTGCCGCGCCGGTTGGTGTATATTCGATTGGGTGTGAGATGAGTTCAATCAGATACATAAGGTCCCACATTGTGGATTTGTTTGTCTATGATGTGTTGCATGCATCAGGTCTGGTTCCGTTCGAACGCGTTCTCGAACGCCACACGAACGTGAACCTTCTGTTTACCGTTCGAACGCGTCCTCGAACGCTACGCGAATGCGCACGTATTTTCTTAGTGTTTCATACATCAGGTCTGGTTCCATTCGAACGCGTTCCTGAACGTCACACGAACGTGAACCTTCTGTTTACCGTTCGAACGCCTTATCAAACGCTATGCGAACGTGCATGCATCTTCTTAGTGTTTCAAGCATCAGGTCTGGCTCCGTTCGAACGCGTTCTCGAACGCTATACGAACGCGAACCTTCCGTTTATCGTTCGAATGCGTTCTCAAACGCTACGCGAACGCGCATCCCCTGAGCTGAGTTATTTTCATCAGATTTCGTACATAATTGTCCCTAGTAGCTATTCCTTCGTATGATGAACCTGATTGTTTCTATGCATTATGCAAGATTGTGTAGGTGTCGTTCATCTGTATTCCCCACTGTTGGATAATATGACCCATAGCGTCACTATTTGCACAGATCATTGTGTTGCTGTAGCAAATTAACTATGTAACAAGGAAATTGCACTCTCGTCATTTGTGATTAGATCACCATAGATATATAAATGAAGAGAGGTCCCTATGATTAGTTCCTGGATTGAGATTATATGAGACAGTATCAGTCCACGAAGGATTAATCATTAAATATCCCTAGCCGTAGTATTATCGAGACTGGACATCGATAATGCGGAATAGGCTAGTATTGCACTTGTGCGCGTTGTGAGGGCACAACGGCATAGTTCTCATATATAAAAAGTATTGGATACTTGTGCAAGTGCGATAGGAGGTCGTGTTTCACCGATGGTACGGGAAACAGCTTCGCTCTGGATAGACCCTTCGGAATCCCATTGGTATTATGACTAGGTGTCTATGGGAGGCCGAAATCAAGGTAGGTGTGTATAGTCTTAACCTGAGACTTGCATCGCTAATACTTACGATAATCGATAAACTTTGGTTTTGGTGGTTGGGGGATCTTAACTGGTTCTGTGTTCACCTCTTCTGGGTTTATCAGGAATCGTAGTGTATTGGATGTGATGTCGAGATGGAAGTATCACTCCAGTCATAGTGGAGATGATGTCACGCAGGATACGGTATTAGTGCTCTTAAGTGATGCGCATCCAATCGTGATATTATGACCAGGTCATGAATATCCAATTATAGAGACTAGTTACCAGACATCCGATATGTGTTTCGGACGGGGCAGACACTTATCCAGCCCCAGCCCTAGCACGTGACTATCCGATACTGGGCCGATATGCACAATACATTAGTATACTACGCTTGATACAAATCTTAATATTCTTATAAGGATATGTCCGGAGAATTGGGTAGACTTGGTGCTTTGCTAGGAGTCGACCTTGTCTCGTAAATCGGTAGAACGTAGTACTTGGTACGTACGTGATTCGGATACTCCGACGACCGTATTTACTGCCAACTTATCCGGAGATCTCATGGGTCGCTTCCCGATAATCCACCGATGACGCACAACTCGCACTCTTGAATAATCTGGGATTATATAGAAGAGAGAGAGAAAATTAATTTAGGATTAATTACGGAGATATTTTATCTAGGATAAAATATCGTCTAGAGAGAGATAACGATTAATTTGGAATTAATCGGTAAATTAATATATTCGATGTATTAAACGAAATTAGATTTCGACGCGGAATTAAAATTAGATTTTAATTCGGGCAAACGAGTTAATTTAGAATTAATTCGTTAGCGACGTAAATAATAATTTCGCTAGGCGCAATTATTTATTTAAATTCGATTTAATTAACGTCGCGACGTAAGTTCGGTATTTCGGAAATATCGAACCCGAACGCGTGAGTGCACGTGGGCACACTTTCATTTGGAAACGTGTGGGGCCCATATGACACATGTCATATTATGCATTATTTAATTCTAATGCATTGCATGAAGATAGTGTACAATGCACTCAATGGTTTGCATGGAAATTGTGTGTTTGACACTCTAAGCCATTGCATGATTTGTGTCATAAGTTTATTATTAATTTAATAAATATTATGGCATAAATATAAATTGATTTTTTGTAACAAAAATCATAGAACTCTCTCATAATTCTCTCCACTCTCTCACGCCCAAAATGGGGCAAAACTCACTGGTTTTTCATCAAGAAAAACGTGAGCTAAGGGAAGCCAAGAGTTGGGTTTTCATGGTGAAAACCGCAAGTGCTAGCACACTACGAGTCTTGCGAAGGTGGTAGGGAGGTTCACCCATGAGCCGGGACTCATCCGACGGAGTTTGGAGCTTCATTTTTAGACCCGAAACTGCCAAGACAGAGGACAGTGGGCTGCTGCAGTGAGCGCACCAAGGCAGTGCGTTTTTGGGTTCCATTCGTCTCCAAATCGACTCAACCGATCGATGTGAGTATTCCGCTACCTCCGTTGATGTATTCACGCATTATTTCATGTCTTGATTTGATCTTGGGACCTTAGAAAAACTCAACAATGGCATCAAGAGCTAATGTTGCAAGCATGAAATTTGTAGGGTTATAATTTGGGTAAATGTTTGTTGAGCATGATTTGAATAAATTGATTGTTTAAGTATGCTTATAACATGTTAAATTGCATTTTGGTTGGACCAATTTGTTGAAAAATGATTTGGAATTATTTTCCCCAAATATTTGTCCTTGGCCGAATGGTTTGATGAATTTTGGATTCTTGGAATTTTGTGATTTTGATTCGTTTGATGAGTTAGAATCATTTAGGTTGATGTTAATTTGAATCGAATTGGATTGGATTTCGAATTGGAAAAAACCCCAAAAATTCTATGTTGACCGAATTGGATATGCTACCTAATGTTGTCTTGGAATTTTTTGATTTTGATAATTGGATGTATTGGAAATCATTCGGGATATGTATTTAATGTCGATTGCGGATTAATTGGATTGAAACCGAATTGGACATGAAATCACTCCCTTGGCCGAGACCTTTAAGCATGTAAATGGGTTTGATTTTTCATTATGTGTGTTTGACATGTAATAATGAATTAAGTATGATTAATTGGACTAATTTAGTGTTTTGGAAATGTTGATTTAGTTGATTAATCATATAATGCACTTTTGGTAATTAAATTGTGAAAATTGGATTTTTGGATTCAATTAATTGGGCCTAATTTTGGAAATTAGAATTTAAAGTTGTAATTGGGCCTATTGGGCTTGATTTATCAAGTTTGGTTTAGGCCAAATGGATTGGATCCAATTGGGCCCAAAACCTTAACCATAAAGCCCAAATGCGACTAATGAACCTTTAATGTTAATTGGGCCTAATGGGCCGAAATTGATTTCTAAGGCATTTGGGTGATTCCACTATGGGCTTTGGTTGCCGAAGCCCATGCCTAAAGAAATTAATTGAAGCCCATTAGACTTTAATTGAATTGACGTTGGACGTTAATCGGTCTTTGAGACGCGTTACGTAGATTTGGAATTATCGTAAAAGGTTTATTAATAAAGTGTAATATTTAATTTGGAATTGAATAGTGAATTAGTATTAAATACATGTTAAATTAGATTTAATGATGTAGTTTAATTTAATTCATGAATTTGTACTTTAAGTACTTATTCGCAAAAAACGAGTTTGACTCGAACAAAATCAAATCGTTGTTGAACATTGGATGATCACTTAATTATCAGATTAATTAATTTGATTAGATTGATTGATAGCATGCTTATGTGTGTGAATACATGGTTGTGTTGAATGAATAATGCATATCGGATGGATATTAGATGGGTGGGAAATTTTAGAAATTGTTGTAATAAATTCGATTTATTAAATTGGACCTGCGTGTCCAGCCTTATCACCTTCTTTCTCTTTGTATTTCTTCTCACCTATTCCCCTCTATGTATATGAGGTTTCTTTAGAAGTGTAGTGTAAGGTAGAAGTAGTACAAGTGCTAGCTTGAGTGAGAAAGGGAGAGATTTGATCTAGGATCAATGTGTAAAGTATCCATCCGCATATCATTATTATTTTATTTCATACTCGCTTTATTATGTATTTAGAATGCATGTTTAAGGGTGTATGATGATGAGACCTAACAAAGATAATTAAATTGGTAGCCAATTTGCACGCGAAAAACCCTCGTTTTATATTAAGCAAATATCCTTCCATTGAATGATTCTTGTTCAAGATCCGAAGTTGGCATTGGTTTTTATTGGCCAAGTCAAGACCTTTGTCAATCAAGGATGTACTTGAATCATGAGAGTTTTGTTGCATATCGGTGTCTTGTCCAAATCGTGATTTTTATTGGCCAAAGTCAAGATCACTTTTTGTCCAATGACATTGATTACGAAACTTTCCTCGTCAATGGGTCCCGCTTAACTGGAATCATTAGGTTTGTTTTTGGCCAAAGCCAAGGCCTAGATGATTCGGAGGATAGGGTTAGGAAAATGTAATGGATACATTGACATTATACATATGTTTCGGACTTGGATGTCCACCTAACCGGATCTAGGAATTGGATGAGATCCAATTGATCATAGAGATCTACCTAAGTTAAATAGCATACAGCTTTTATTGGCCAAAGTCAAGGTTGTGTGTTATTTAACGGGATCCTAGCCCACTAGGAAACGCGGTTTCCCGAGTACTCCACAGAGGGTTAGAGGCTCGACGAAAAATAGTGGGAGGCAAGTATTGAATTTGCAACATTCGTTCGAATACTCGCTAAACACGCTCATTTTATTTTTCTCGTCACATTAATCAAAAGTATTAGTTGGACTAATATTTTATGTTGTTTTAAAAATATATATGGTTGGACTATATACAAACTCATTCAATATATAGTTGATTTTATAATTGGATTATAGTAATCAATATAATTGAATTAAAATGATAGTGATTTTATAATTGGATTATAGTAATCAATATTAAAATTATAGTTGATTAAATAATTGGATATTGTAATCATTATAATAAATAGTACCTTATTAAATTGATTAAATAGTTGGACTATTGAAATCAAGAAAGAATTGAAAGGTTGAATATTTAAAATATAATCCTTGGATTAAATGTTTTAAATGATTTAATTTTCAATTGGGAATTAATAATAGGTTAATTATTTGATAAAATAACTTGTTATGACTAAGCCCATTATTAAGCAAATAGTAGAGCATAAAGTCTTTGGAAGATTTATGTGATGATGACTTTAGTGCTTAATTAATATACTTATAATAAATCTATCTTTAGATTTAAAAGTATTAAAATTGCAATTAATAATTCCTGGATAATTAATTGACTATTCTAGTGGAGAAAAGTCAAAGTTTGGAATTGGGCATGTAGCACAAGGTGCACATCATTTCGATATTCTAAAACCCAAGGCTTGGCCAAAGGTTTGTGAAATATTGAAAAGATAATTGACATATCCCAAAGTAACTACCATTTGGATATGGAAGACACGAAGGAATTAAAGATAGAGCGAGGCTCTAACTTTAAAAATATTTGTCAAAGTTATGTTTACTACTAGTATGAAATTGTTTTAAAAACTTAGTGTGGTACATAATACATTATATGTATTGACGTTCAGAATCCGCTGTGAGCTGGATACTACCTTCAAGCCGAGATTTCTCTGCGAATGGAAACGGGACGAAAGTCGTGTTTCGACCGTAGATACCTAAGTTTAGGAACTACCCTTTGGGTATGTACTTAAATTAGGAAATGTTATAATGTAACTAGTTTAACTAGAGACATTATCTCTATATCAGTGTTTAATCCATTGCGGATAAAACCTTTATATTATAGAACACTAAGTGTTTATTATATAAAGATGATACTGAGATAAAATACATTAGATGTAAATAACAGAATTTATATTTTGAATATAAAAAAAATCTCAAAAATAAAAATGACAAATAAATAGCTCAAATTGATTTGATCAATATAGACTTATTTGTGGCATTGTTGTCTAGGACACAATTAAAGAAGACGCGTATATCAACACTTTTTAAGAGTGGGTACTAGGACTGATTTGACTATTCAAATAAGGTCTACGAATCTAGTTTATTAGGTAAAATTCCTAAAATACTATTACTTGGTAATAGTAAAAGGGCCACCGATCTGTTAGCCCTATTCATGGTTGAAGTAAGTGGGCCCATATCTAGCTAGGCTAGATGTGAACATGAATATTTCGTGACCTTAACGGATGTAGCATCACGTTGTGGTTAGGTTTTCTTTTGAAGAACACAGATCGGAAACTTTTGAAGTTTCGCCACGAAGTAAACAAAAAGATCGGCTATGGTATTATTCCGCCACGGTAAGACCGTAATGGAAAATACTTAAGCAGTAAGTTTCATATATACATGAAAGAGTACGGTATTCTTTCATATGAGGACTCCTCCCGAGACA
>SKCR01009384.1:0-71203 GCA_019454045.1 Zanthoxylum bungeanum
GCATGCTCTTGTTTCTTTAAAAACTCAGTCGCCTTACGAGCTCGATCCTCATCCTCAATGGCTACAAACTCCACTACATCGAGTTCTTCACTCTTCATCTCATTACATTCGGCTTTATTATTTGCTTCACTCTCATCCATGAGGACAAAATCCTCGTCATCAACAGATTCAACCGTCTTAGTTTGACATATATGTTTCAGATGGAATCTCTCATCACATATGAAACATAGACCTTTATCGCGTTGAAATTGAAAATCAATCACAAAAAGTTGCTTGAAATTTCCCGATCATTCGTTTGAAAGGTTCTCAAATTGTTTCCTATTGCTCTCCATAAGGGGTGTCTTCGGACAGGTACCTGCCTCTTTAAAAGATAGGGCGGTATCAATGTGAGTAGCCGAGTTAGTCTTTGATCCCCTTATCATCTCCCGCATCTTTTCCAATAATTAATCAAGTTTTTTCCAAGGATCTTCCTCAACGCTGTCCAATCCTCCCACATCTGACCGGTACGCGAATCCATTACCGGCTCGGGATCTTTCAGTTTTCCGTGAAATGATCATTATCCATTTTTTGAATTTCACCAATCTGTCCAATTCTGCTAGTTTCTCTTCCACCTCTAGGGCTAATTTTTTGACCCCATCAAGATCAATCACCCTCAAATCCTTTAAGTCATCTCGAACCTCTAATTGCAACTCATATTGCAATCCATCAATGAAGATTCCAAGCAAATGGCATTCGGATATATATGACACTGAGTTTGCCAAACCATCAAATCTGTCAATATAATCATGGAGAGAACTATCTTGCCGTATGTAACCCAATTCAAATGAAATCCCAATACACCGCATTTTTTCCTAGACACTCTTCTTTTTTCTTTTAAGTACAATTTAATGCTACCGTGCCTTATTAGCTAAAAAACTTTTTTATTCCTTGTGCTTCTTTGATTTTTGTCATGTAAATCAAAATCAATGAATAAAAGACCTATCAGATTTCTTATTTAGAACCGGTTACACAAGACATGAATGGGTACCACATTTTGAAATCAATGATCATGCCATTGAATTACCATAAAACTTTTAACCAATTTAAATGACTATTTCATGCGACAATTGAATTGGTCTTCATTTTTGAGCCACTGGATTCCCACAACCCCACTGATGCTCGAAGTTGCACAACTGCGTAATTAGGATTCAATATAGTTGGGATATTAAAAAAAAAAAGACACTCTTACTGTCACGACCCCCTCTCTCAAGTGGGCTCAACCCTAGAAAGGGGTTCGCATACCTATTTAGTTTGAACATTATACATGTCATATAATTCAAACAAATATGCACAAATAATACTTCTTAAATTACAATGTAGAAAATCTCTTAATAAAATCTTCAATTTAGGGTTTACAACACAAGTCTTAAAATGTGAAAATAATGTTCTAAATGTGTGGACTAACCCGAAAAGAGACTGTTGCATGTGGATCAATTCATGCTACTGATACTGCTGTGCTGGCGAACTATCTGAGATATTTGGGAAATGAGGGTGAGCTTAAATAGCTTAGTAAGTAAAGCATTCATACTCTCAACACGACCTCACCATTAAAATATAGATATGTATGTATGTGCGTGTGTGTGTCTATATATATTTGAAAATAACATATACTATAATAAAGCATCATCTCAAGTAACTATTCTCACAACAGTACAAACATTCATCAAATATAGTTGTTAATCCGGGTCCGGTACAATAGTGCATTGAAACCAATAGGAGATACCTCACAACTCCTAAGGTTTCTCACCATATCATCTCGTATAAATGTGTAAGTGGGAACTGAAACACGCTTCATCACTAATTATGCATAACATTGCATAACCTTTCATGAGCTCTCTTATCACATCTCATCTCTCATCTCAACTCATCTCATCTTCGACCCTTATTATACAAAACCTGATAGCATAACATAGCAACAAACATAATCCAATAGAATCAAATCTCACATTCAATCCATCAATCTCATCTCAACAATCATGAATTATATTTCTCATGCATTCAATAACTCAATAATTATCTCCATATATATAAAATTATACCATAATATATATATTGACTTTCACAGCAAATTTCAATCAACAAATAATTATGTTAAGAGAATCATCGTACGTTGTACTTACCTCAATCCACGCAAAAGTCATCTCAAGTCCCTCAATTTTACTAAAATTATGATTTTAACCCCAAACTTTCTAAATATTTAATTTAGCCTCAACACTCTCCTACATTATCAAATAGGTCCTAAAACTCTCAAATATCACTTATTACTCTCCAAAATCAGAATTTACAGATATATATATCTTTAATCATATCAATTTATAAATAAGTCCAAAACTTATAAAATCTTGCATTTACACTCCTAAAACTGTAAAAATAATATACCGAGCTCTAACGACTTCAAAATCTTACAACAAGGTGATCAATGCTCAGTTATTCAAGCCATGAATGGGTACCACAATACCTTATTAGCTAAAAAAAACTTTTTTATTCCTTGTGTTTCTTTGATTTTTGTCAAAAAAACCTATCAGATTTCTTATTTAGAACCAGTTATACAAGACATGAATGGGTACCACAATTTGAAATCAATGATCACATCACTGAATTACTATAAAACATTTAAGCAATTTAAAAGAAGACACTCTTACAACACTTGCAATGTTTTAAATTATGTATTATAAACAGTACCAAGTAGCAGAATCTTATGATCCAAGGCAAAACTTCATTAACTTTTTTTCTCACACAAGTCATTAAGCAAATACTATATGTTGTGAATAATCAACAAAGATGAATTTAATTGCCTCACAAAATGAACCAAAGAGCTTCAAATCTATTATTAGACATGATTAATTTTTAATTGCCTTGAAATCTTGAACACGAATTGTCAATACGACTACAGCTGTTCACTTTCTGTTTGAGCAATTGCTGCATTCGTCATTGTCGATGGAGGTGGAGGTGGAGGAACACTTTCTCATAATGATGACCATCATCCCCCTAAAAAAATAAAATTAAAGTTCAAAAAATTAACTTAAAAATCATATTCGCCGTTCAAGTTGGCACGTGAAATTTTATTAGTTCAAGAGATTTTATCAATCATATAATAATATAATAATAATTATGAGACTTAACCTATTATAAATATTAATAATAAAATAAAATGATAGAGATATCGATTTAACATAATAAAACACTTATGTGAGGAAAATATCCGCGGATAATTATAGAATGATTTCAAATAACATCTCTCTAATGAACAATCTCACGCTCTCTGAAATACTGCTAGAGATCATATCAAACCCGACCACTAAATCAATCAAAAATTGCCATAAAAAGCCCTAAATCGGCCAAATAAGCAACCCAACCGCAGCCTCCAAATCGTCACTGTTTTCAGCCCCTAGTGATTAAGCGAACCACAGAGCAAGACATAATCACTGTCTTGTGCACTAGACAACTATGCAACTAACGGACGGTGGCGTCAGTTTAAGGAACCTAGGACACTAATTTATCTCCACATTAATATGATATTATCCACTTTTGGCTCACGTCATCATTGATTTGTTCTTAGGTTATACCCAAAAGATCTCATATCAATGAAGATATTGTCTATACTTATAAATTCATGATCCTCCACACTTCTAGTCAATATGAGACTTTGTTTACATATACATATGTGTTCAATTTAAAGCTATATAAATAATCACGGAATTTTCATGAATTTTATAAAGCAAATCAAAATACATACATGAAATAAAATTGAATCATAAATTTATTAATCAATCATGTTTTGAACACATTTACTTGTCGGGCATAAAAATCCCAACACAGTGGCGATAGAATTGAGGAAACGCGATCGAAATGTAGTGAAAGAGTTTATGGGTTTAGGTTTTTGATTGATTGTAAAAGGAGATATAAATTAAAAAATTATAACTTTAAATTAATTTGGAAGGATAATACTTACATATATTTTTGTCCCATATTTATTCTGGTGCTGTCATGTGATATCCGATAAATTACGGGAGAAAATTATATTTAAATCTTTTTTAATTAATATTTATATTAAACTCTCACTTTAAATAATATTTATAATACACTAAATTAAATCAATGTTTATGATACGTTGTATTTTCACATATTACAAATTAATGATTATGATATATTGAATTTTCAATAATATTCATGTATATTTTTTGGGTTTCATGTTTCTTATTATGATCATATGCACATATAAAGGGATATTGAGATGTATTAAAAATATATAATAGAATTAGAATATCATACTTTTACTTTGATAGATGACTTCATTTAGTGAGATGAAGACCTTAACTTGGAATACTCAATCAGCTTTGGTTAATGGTAGTAATATTTTATTATGTTTTTGAAAAATAAAAACCGCAACAACTTGCATGGCTATCTATATCTAGTTGTATATAATAAGAAGTAATTTGATTAAATTTTATTCATAATTTAATTTATTTATAATTATGCAATAAATGAGTAAAACCGCAGTTATCCACAACGACTATTTCCCCTTTCCCGCCCGTTTATATATATATATATATATATGTAATTCTTGTTGTTTATTTTTGAAACCTCCTCAATAGATTTTTCATACAACAAAACCTCTTAATTTAATCTTCTAATCCTAATTGACTCAATTTAATCTCTAATGGAGACCCGAAACACTCCTTTCAATTCTCCATTAGAGTTCTTCACTCATCTTCTACAATCAAACCTCAAATCCAAGAACCCATTTATGGGGAAATTAGTTCATGCTGGTATAATCAAATGCGGGCTTCACTTGAGCGTTTTCTTGAAAAACAACCTCATGAGTTTTTATGCAAAACCGGGTCTGTTTTTCATGCTAAGAAAGTGTTCGACGAAATGCCTGTGAGGACTGAATGTTCATGGAATACAATCCTTTCAGGTTATGCAAAACAAGGCAGATTAGATTTAGCTCTTGAAGTTTTTAATTTGATGCCTAATCGTAATTTTGTTTCGTGGACTACGATTATTTTTACGTATCAAAAACGGGTCGTTTTGAGAACGCTATTAGAATGTTTGTAGAGATGGTTAAGGATCAAGTTTTACCAACCCAGTACACGATTACCAGTGCACTTGCTTCTTGCACAGCTTTAAGAGATTTGAGTGCTGGTAAGAAAGTGCATTCGTTTGTGGTTAAGTTGGGTCTTAGTGGGTGTGTTAATGTAGATAATTCTTTGTTGAATATGTATGCCAAAGTGGGTGGTGGAATGATGGCTAAGGCTGTTTTTGATGGAATGAGATTGAAGAATGTATCCAGCTGGAATGTTGTGGTTTCACTGCATGTACATTCTGGTCGGTTGGATCTTGCTCGTGCTCAATTTGATCAAATGAGTGAGAGGGATATTGTTACATGGAATTCAGTGATTGCGGGTTATAGTCAGAATGGATATGATGTTGAAGCTTTGTGTATGTTTGCAAACATGCTGAAAGATTATTCTTTAAAGCCTGATAAATTTTCTTTAGCTAGTGTTTTATCTGCATGTGCTAATCTTGAGAATTTGGAACTTGGAAAACAGATTCATGCTTATATTATTATAACTGAGTTTGATGCCACAGGGACAGTGGGAAATGCTTTGATTTCATGTTATGCAAAGGCTGGTGGTGTTGAAATTGCTCAAAAGATTGTAGATCAGAGCGGGATCTCATATCTTAATGTTATAGCATTTACTGCACTACTAGATGGATATATCAAGCTTGGGGATTTATGCCCTGCTAGAAGGATCTTTGACTCATTAACAGACCGTGATGTGGTTGCATGGACAGCCATGCTTGTGGGATATGAGCAGAATGGGTTGAATGAAGATGCTGTGGAGCTTTTCAGATCAATGGTTAGAGACGGTCCCAAGCCAAATAACTACACTTTATCAGCCATGCTGGGTGTCAGTTCAAGCTTGGCTTCTTTGGACCATGGCAAACAAATTCATGCAAGTGCCTTAAGATCAGGAGAAGCATCATCATTATTTGTGAGTACTTCTCTAATCACCATGTATTCCAAAGCTGGAAACATCAATGATGCTAGGCGAGTATTTAATCTTATTCATTGGCAACAAGACACTGTCTCTTGGAATTCAATGATTTTAGCTTTAGCTCAACATGGTCTTGGAGAAGAGGCGATACAACTGTTTGAGAGGATGTTGGCACTTGGTATAAAGCCGGACCATATAACTTATATTGGTGTATTCTATGCCTGTACGCATGGGGGATTAGTGGAGCAAGGGCAGAGCTATTATGATATGATGAAAAATGTGCACAAAATCGAGCCCACCCCAAGCCATTATGCATGCATGGTTGACCTTTTTGGTCGTGCTGGTTTGCTACGAGAAGCATATGATGTTATAGAAAATATGCCTAGTGAACCAGATGCTGTTACTTGGGGTTCACTGTTATCTTCCAGTAGAGTTTATAAGAATTTGGAGATTGGAAAAATTGCAGCAGATAAGTTGCTTCTTATTGAGCCTCACAACAGTGGGGCCTACTCAGCGCTTTGTAACTTGTATTCATCCTGTGGAAAATGGGAAGATGCGGCTAAAATTAGAAAGTCAATGAAATATGTAGGAGTGAAGAAAACTCAAGGATTTAGTTGGGTTACAGTACAGAACAAAATCCATGTCTTTGGAGTTGAAGATGAGCTTCACCCTCAAAGAGATGCAATATATAATAAGATGTCAACAATATGGGATGAAATAAAAGCAATGGGTTTTGTTCCAGACACTGCATCTGTATTGCATGATCTTGAGGAAGAGGGGAAGGAGCAAATGTTAAGGCATCACAGCGAGAAACTTGCGATTGCATTCGCACTAATAAGCACTCCAGAGAATGTTACATTGAGGATCATGAAGAACCTCAGAGTTTGCATTGACTGCCATTCTGCCATTAAATTTATCTCCAAGCTTGTGGGTAGAGAAATTCTTGTGAGAGATGCTACTCGATTTCACCATTTCAAGAATGGGATGTGTTCATGTCGTGACTATTGGTAGCTTAAGGAATGTTCGATTTGAAGTAAAATCCAATTTTCTACTTACAAAAGAAGTTCATGTTAGGGTTGTGCTCGGCGCGCCAATTTTATGTTGTATAAATATTTTATTTTGAATAAAATAAACAGTTTCATTAATATAACATCATTTATTATATGGTAAAGACGTAATAAACCTTCAAATGATTAGTTATGATATAGTTGTAAAAGCGTCGCAATTGTCATTGAGTTGTATCAGAACAATATCATTTTTAAATTATTCATTGTCAAGGTTTACATTACTTGGTCAATAAATAAACCCGCAGATACCAGTTTGTGTCGTATATTAGAATATAGGGTTTCAATAGTTATTACTTAATAAACCACAAGTCTCAGAGATTCTTATAGACATGTAGATGTTTATATCAGATATACATTGAATGACTCACCGAAGATTCTTAATATATGGTACACCAATATTAATAAAACTATTTTCGGGTTGAGTAGCATAATGATTCATTGACTTGAGATACCACTGTGGATATATGAGATATCATCCGCACATTAATGACAATCACATCACCAACCTATTAAAGTCAGACTTCCGTCTGTTCGTTGGCTATGAACTGATTCTCAGGATATCCTCTGTGTATCAAGAAATGATCTGACAATTCTGTGTACAGAGCATATATATTCAATATAGGAATAACGATCTTTTAAATCCACGGGCCCGTGGTATAATGTAGAAGTGAGTTCGAAGTTTTATTAAGAGATCGTGAATAAATACGTCGACGAGATTATACCTAAAGAGATTTGACTTTTATATCTGTATCTGGTTTAATCTGGATACTTGTGACAGCGGGATTATATGTATGCAATGATCTCTACATGTATAGTTCAACGAGTTTATATGTAGTCGTCATAATTTACGGGTGGGTAAATTATGGACACGAAATTGGATTCAGTGATGGATATACCTGAACTTAGATAGTGTCACATAACGAAATATACTCATAGAGCACTAGGTCAGCAATTATAAGTAATATTAATTATTTATAATTCGTTTAATGGGTAAACGAATAATTACAAATGGACATTTCAGTCATTTCTTAATTAATGTGTATTTATATTTAATATATGATTTTATTAAATACACATTAATTAATTGTCAAATAAGATTTTGGACATCATAAATATATGTATTTTGATTATTTAATGTAAATATAATATATATATCTAGATCTTTATATTTATTAATTAATTGATTATTTAATTTTTAAATAATTAAAGTAATTAAAATAAAAAATCTAATATGATGATTAAGCTTGAAAATGGAAAAAATGTAATTAGTTACACTTCACATTAATTTTTGTAAAAGATTATCGAATTGAGTTTTGTTTTGTTTTAATTAGATTAAAAAAACTAAATATCAATTTTTTTCTTTTCTTGGTTTCGGCCAAAATGAAAAAAATTAAAGTTTGTTTTGTTAAGTTAAGTTTAGTTTTCAAGATCATAAAAAGTGAGAGTTGGGAGGAAAAACAAAGTGTTAAAATATTTAAATAAAGGTTGAAATTAAATGTATTTTCTTTTTTTCTTTAAATTGGAAATTATTTCTATTATTTTATGACTTAACATATGTTGTGAGTTTTGTTTTCATTCACTTGAACTTGTGTTGAGGTGCTTGGAAGCTTAATTAATGGATATTTGCATGTGTAGTAATTTAGTGTAATAAGGCTTATAATGGTCATTAGATGACTTTTTGCGATTCTAGAGTTGTTAGACCACTTCTTAGGTTATTTCAAAGTGGTGAGACTTGGTTGATATTGGATAGCTTAGATTAAAGTGAGAATATAAATTAATTTTGGTTGATTAATTAGTAAAATTATGGTTTATGCCTAAAATCAAAATTGGGACTTTTCATATATAGGATCTAATATGATGTATATATGATATACAAATTATTTTGGTAGTGATTAGAAATCATCTAAGCTTACATTTGACAAATTAGGACTAAAATGACTAAAAAGTAAAAGTTTGGCAATTTATGTCATTCTCAGCAATTATGTGGTTTTGTGTAAAATTTAATTGACAAATCTCGATTCGGCTCACTCTATTGCGAACCCTATATATCAGCAGCCCCTATTTTCCCAAAATCAGTATTCCCTACTCTCTTGAAAACATAAAATTTATAACCGACATTTGAGCGTTAGAAACATTGGTCACTTTCCTTAAACTCAACGAAACCTGAAACATCCAAAGACAAAAACAGCTCCCTCTTGGATGTAATCAAAAACCCATTTCAATGGAACCCCAAAATTCAAAGCCAGTGGTGTTAATCACAGGATGTTCTCAGGGCGGCATAGGACATGCTCTGGCACGCGCCTTTGCCGCCAGTGGCTGCCTGGTGGTGGCCACGAGCAGGTCCAAGAAAACAATGGCAGACCTCGAACAAGATCACAGATTCTTTGTACAAGAAATGGATGTCTTGTCTGAACAAAGCGTGCAGCATGTTTTGGATAATGTTCTTGAAAAGTTTGGAAAGATTGATGTTTTGGTTAATAACGCCGGGGTCCAGTTTGTTGGGCCCCTTGCTGAAGTTCCTCTCTCTGCTATGGAGCAAACTTTCAGTACCAATGTTTTTGGTAATTGCATAATTACTGTTTTTATTTTTCTTGGAATTTTTGTTATTTAAAGTTTGTGCTTATAATCATTTGCTCAATACTCAGCTGGTTTTTTCCCCTTTTTGTGTTTCTACCTTTTAGAGTGTATATAGCCAAAATTAACACTTCCCAAGCACTTTTAGGGTATGTTTGGTAAACGTGAGTATTTTTTTTAACATTTTTAAGAGAATTTATAATTTTGCGTATTTAATTTTTATATATACCCTTATTTGTAATTTCACAACTTATACTGTAATTTATATTCTATATCTAATCAAGCACCATAAAGAGCTTATAAGAGCTTATAAGCTAGTTTATACTCTAGCAGTTCTGTAACTTATAAGTTGGTTTATACTCTCAACACGATACTCTCTACCAAACACGTTAGGTGTGTAGCTTAAGTGTAGATAAATACAGATAAGATTCAAACTTTATATCTAATATGGTGAAGTTGCGGTGTAGTTGCATAGGTAATCGATGATTTTGATGTACTCGACATGGTTTGTGAATTAGAAATTGGATATTTCTACTGTATGTTTCTGATATATTCTTTTTATAGTGAGTGGAAGCCAGAATCATTTAGTACTATCAATGAGAGGAGTTTAAATTGTTAGGAGAGATGTAATCCAAACGTGAAAGGATTGGTAGGGTCTTCGATCTGGAGTGGTTGATTCCTTTCCTGATCGCATTTTATTAAATTTCAATACATCTGTAAAGCATGTAGTACAAATGACCGAGTAGTTCTTGGACAACTTAGAAGACTATTAAATTTGATACAAATGAAGAAGTACTGATTACTGAAAGCAAAAGAAACCTTATAATCAGTAGCCAAAACTTGCACCTTGAATCTTATAGTCTCCTATTGTGAGTGAAGTACTCTTATGAGTTATGTGTCCAACTGGTTACTAGTCTTGATTGCCCTTTTGATCTACTCGACGCATTCTGATTGAGTAGGATACCTCTATCCTTAGTTGAAGAGAATTCCTAGCAGTATTATTGAATTGATCTCACATCATTTGTGTTATTGGATCAAGTTGTGGTGGTGAAAATTAAACCATTGAAATTCTCCTTATGCTGTTTCTTTGTTCTTTGTTTTCTTTGGGAAGATACATTCCAAGACACATCTTTTATTTCCCTCATATATTAATGTTTATGCACATAGGTCCCATGAGGTTGGTTCAAGCTGTCGTTCCTCACATGGCGTCTAGGAAAAAGGGAAAGATTGTAAATGTTGGAAGTGTCATTGTTGCAGCCCCCGGACCTTGGGCTGGTGTATACTCTGCATCAAAAGCTGCTCTCCATTCACTGAGTGATACCTTGAGGTAAACCCGGCCACGGTTCCGGTTCCGGAACCGTAAAGGACCGGTTCGGTTAGGGTTCGACCTCCAACCGAATCGGTTGAAACCGCTGGAACCGTACGGTTCCAGCGGTTCCAACCAGAATCGTACGGTTCCAGTTGGAACAGTATGGTTTTTTTTTTTATATAATTAATCTAAATTATTTTAAATTATTTTCGGTTTTTTTATATAATTTAAAAAAAAGATTGGAACCGGAACCGACCGGTTAGGACTTGTGGTGTCTACCTTGAGGTTAGTAAATCGAAATACCCATATGAATTTTTATACTAGTAATCTTGTTTATTTACACCATATCAATTTATGCCATGAGAAGTCATTTATAAGACTGAAACATAATTGTCATTTCGTATATCTGTTTGTCTATGGGATTTTTTGATTTTGTAGTTACATAATGATGTTAGATAGATATTCAGAATAGGCATGGGATTGGGAATATAACAGAGTATTTGATTGATCAAACAGCAATCTCTTCAACCTGTAGCCAAGCATCCACCATCATTAGGTTAGATCAACAAATGTGATTATGATTTGGATGACTAACTTATGCATCTAACAAAGATGCATTAATGATTCGGTTTTGATTTCATTTTGGTGAATCAAACAACTATAGAACATCAATCAAAATTAACTCGTTAATAGCAAAACTTCTCATTAATTTATATGACACGTTTAACAAATTTCTAAATTACCTTACTCGCCCCGGTGTCTCGGACACTGATTACAATTTGGATGTATTGTGCAGATTGGAACTTGGTCATTTTGGGATCGATGTCATCAATGTTGTCCCCGGGGCTATAAAGTCAAACATAGGAAACTCAGCTGTAGCCAGCTACAACCAGATGCCGGAGTGGAAATTATACAAGCCATTTGAAGCAGTTATAAGAGAGAGGGCATATTTTTCACAGAATCCCAAATCAACCCCTACAGAAGTGTTTGCAAAGGAAACTGTGGCCACCGTGATGAAGAACAATCCTCCAGCTTGGTTCTCCTCTGGCCGATACTCGACCATCGCGGCAATCATGTACCATTTGCCCCTTTCTGTTAAAGATTTTATCATGAAGAAAGCAATGAAATGCTGAGCTGAAGAACAATCCCCCAGCTTGGTTCTCCCCAGGCTGTAAAAACTACAAGTGTCATTCTAGGATGTGCACTGAAAAGTAAGCACCACCCAATAATGAAATGGAAGACAACAGGGAAGGAATAGAAGGGGTGATAGTATAATAATAAAATAAAGCTGAAATCATGTTCATTTTCTCAATTTTTTTGGTAGATTTATGAAGCATAGATGTGCAGAGACTACAATTGTACATGGAAATTGTGTGGTGTTTGACCGGCGTAAACACACGTATAACGCAAGCGCACGTATCGTTCAAGTAGTATAAAAATATCGATCCCACGAGGACTTAATTCCTACTGTTGTTATTAATTGTTGAATCTATTTATTTACAATATCTAATTGAGGGTGAAGAGAATGATTGCTTGATTGATTTGGTTGATTGTAATTTGCTAAATAAATAAAAAGACAAAAGAAAATACTAAGGAAAATAACAAAAGACACAAAGATATAGGGTTGTGAATCCTTCTAATATCTTTTAAAAGATGAAATGATTATTTTATGTTTATGTAATAAATCGGTTTACTAACCTGGAACACGAAATTATGCGAAAGCCTCTGTCGATGGTCAGACACAAATACCCAGTTTAACTCAATTGAACAATATGTCTATGTCAACCAAATTATCTGGATTCATTAAGTTTGAGTTCCAATTATGGCTACCCCCGCCCGACAGGTATATGTCTATCCTGTAAGGAAATCTATTAAAAGGTTATCTATCCTCAAGGAAGATCGTGGGCTATTAAGTCTAAGGCTGAAACCTAAAATCCCTATGTCTAGTTCATTTTAGATTTACCACATCAATCTTATTGGTGATCAGACAACAAGAAACATTAAGCTTAAGAATTAATAAGTAAACTTTTAAATTACTCAAACTATAAAATAACCCCTTATAAACCAGTGATATTAGAATTCATCACAACCCCAGATAATTAACACATAACTAGGGCTAGTAAAAACTTAAAAGTAAAAGACATAAAGTAAAAATGCTGAAAAGTAAAAGACATAAAGTAAAAGCTGAAAAATAAAATAAAATAAAATGTTAAGGTAAAAGGATCAACTTTTACTATTTACTATTTAGATATCTCCCTTAATATAATATATTAACTTGTGATTATTTTGTCAACCAGCCATATAGGCGATAACCTGATTAAGTCAAATTAAGTCCAATCAGCCATAAAGGCGGAACCAAAATAAACCTGTCATATAGGCAGTAAGAAAATTGAATTACCAACCGACCAATCTGGTAGTATCATTTTTAAGTCAATATTTTAAATAGTGAATATATTATTTTTAAGGGAGATTAATCTAAATCGTAACAGTAAAAGAATTACCTTTCACCCTAGCTGGGGAAGTTACCTCCTTATGGTGAATAGTAAAAACTGTAAAAAGTAAGAAAGTAAATTACTATTATTACAAAACGTAATTAAAATTATTTACAAAACTAAAAACTAAAAGAAACTAGATAGAAAACTTTTTATTTACATCAGAGAATTCAGAGAGAATGGTACATTTGAAACTGAAACATCGAGCTGAATTTATAGGCTCAGTAGGCTCTGGGCGTCGCGACGCCAAGGCCTTTGGCGTCGCTACACCAGCTTCTTTTGGACGTGGCATGCTGAGGTGATGACATGTGGCGATTCTGGATAAGGTGATAAGGTGACACGTGGCAAGGTGGTTGGAGCTCAATTATTCTGACACGTGGCGGCTTCTGATTGGTCGATTCAGATTCTTATCCGCCATGTGTCAGATAAGGATAAGTCAGTCAATAATTGATGCTGATGTGGCGATACATGGCAATTTGACTGTCGGCACCATAGAATCGCGACACGTGGCACGCTGTGATTGGTTGATGATGACGTGGCAGCCACGTGGCACTTTGACTTGGTCAACAGGTGATGTGGATGATGACGTGGCAATGACATGTGGCGACGCGTGGCGATGGCGACTGTCGGCACTGTAGGATGATGACACGTGGCACGACGCACGTTAGCAGATCGGCTGTGATGGTGACACGTGGCACGGCGCACGTTAGCAAAGTCAAATTTTCTCAGATTCTGATTTATGGACCCGACGCATGTAGGCGTCGCAACGCTGAAAATTACCAAAATGCCCTTTTTGTCCAATTTTTACTGTTTTGGTCCAAATCACCTCCAGAATGTCCTTGAACTTTATTTATCTACAAAATATTCACAAAACTCAAGAAACTATACAAAATATTATGTTAAATGAGTGAGAAACAGTGATAGATTTACCACTCATCAGTGTTGTGGTGTTTACTGTGCTTTTAAAAACATTTTCAATTCTGAGGGACTTACAGACTTCGCTCAAATTTCATAGAAACAAAATCAAGTTCAAAGGCATACATGAGCCTATCGAAAGTTTTATTATCATCTATTATTTGTTCATGACTCTTCCGCAGGAAAACATGACGTAAGAAATCGTATTTCTAAGAAATTCTAAAGGAATAATGAAATTAAGAGAGACATCATTATACTATTAAAACCCAACCACGAGGATGAAGGTTTGAACTCTGAATCACGCTTAGTGGTCTCCTGGCAGTGACTTGATGATATCAGAATCACCTGCGATACAGAGACCAGAACAGTTAACGCATAAAGCTGCTGTATGCAATAAAAATCAAAGCACAGAGTTGAAAACACAATGTGAAATTATACCTGGATCAACAATACTCAAGCAAGACACACGAAAGTACTTGCCACATGCAGTTCCCAAGTCGACGTTGTCTGGATAACAATCAAAAGAATATGACAAAATCCACAAGGAATAATAACCAAGTAATGCTATCAAGGGGAGATCTAAGATCAACTAAGCAAAGTAGTCGACCAAAGTGCATAACAGTATAAGAAATACGGTGCTAAAAAGAAAACCACAGCAAGCAAATCATTCACTAGCATGCATGAAGACAAACCATGAAACGCCAAACTTTAAATCGAGTTCCCTATGCTAAAATGTACATCCAATAATGGAACAATTACACTCCGCAAGCTAGAAACAAAACCAAATGCTAAATGCGCAAATGGTGAAAAAATTACATTCTGAATGATGCATGAAATCTAAATCCCTTATTCCCATATGAATCATAGTTTCAACATTATCATTTATATCACCCTCCCATTTCATAATACCAACACAGTCAAAACTCAAAAATGATTGGCATGTCAAAAATTGAAAAAATTCCCTAAAATCTAGAACAACCTCCATCTATTACTTATTATTGTATTTAGATTTGAATAACAATTTTTCTAAATAATTGCAACGACCACCCAAGCTTCGCAATCAATTCGATCAAAAACAAACTCAAGACATCATAAAAACAATGGACAGCACCCAAATCAACGAAAAAATGAAAAGCAGAAACAAAAGCACTTACTTCCATTGTAGTGATGGACTCCAACTTTAGCGAGCATAGCATAGTACTCAATCTCTGATTTCCTCAATGGTGGGCAATTATTTGACAAAATAATCAACTTCCCTGCCACAAAATTAATATCACACAAGAACCCAAAATCAAAAATTAAAAAAACTATAACAAAAAACAAAACTTTCAAATCCATAGTTCACAAAAGAAGGGGGGAAAAACAAACCCTTTGAGCTCCTGAGAGATCGAAGAACAGTTTTATAACCAAGCGTGTATTTGCCGCTCTTCATCACAAGAGCCAGCCTGTTGTTAATGCTCTCATGAGTCTTCTTCTACAAAAAAAAAAATTAACAAAAAATAAATAAATTGTATAAGCATTTTGTGAAGTGGGTAAATGAAGCGAAACTGAATACGAGTCTTACTGTTTTCTTGCTGGTCACCATTTTTTGCCCGTTTGGTTGCCTGGAAAATCAGCACGAAATTGAGAGAGAAAATGTTAATGGAAATAGAGAAATATACCAAAAGGGTTTTAAGGTTTTATCTTAGATTATACCTTACGGTGGCTCTGCTGAGCGGCAGTAGATTCACAAACAAACCCTACGGTTTCTTTACCACTGCTTCCCAAATTATTATTATTTTTTTTAAAAGTTTTAAAGGAATTTTTATAACTACTTCCTAATTAATGATGGGTTTAGGGTTAGATAGTAAATTCGTAGAGTGTTGTATTGATGTGAATTGATTTAATTGTGTGAGAATGTATTAATATGTATTGTTAGTAGAAGTCGGCTGAAATCAGAACGAATTAGATAAATCTGATGGGTTATGCGAGTTTTCTGTAAAATCGAACTTCACGTATGTCGATGTTTTGATGAATTTAACGATAGATATGCGTCAGTTATGATGATACAATGATGTTTTGACAGTTTTGGAAAGTTCTGGAGGGTTTGGAATCCTTCCGTAGTGTTTTCGAAAAAATTCGGAAGATTTTCCGAAAACACGTAATTTGAGGTTTTAAGCTAATAACTTGTCTTATAAAGGTATATTATGATGTATTAAGAATATTAGAATGATTTCGAAAGAAATAGGAAAGATCCGAAAGGTTTCGGATCCGTTCATAAAGCTTTCGGACTTTTCATGAGATTTTCTGATTTTAAGCCGAAAAGTGAATTAGGTGTTATGAATAGGTTGTATCTGGTGTATTAAGAGTAAGGAAACTGAAATCGTTGAAATCGAACTTCATTTAGATGTTTCGGGAAGGTTTGAAATATTATTAAAGTTAAATCGAGATTTCCGTAAAACGATGATTCTAACCGCATGTCAATATTTATTTTGACAGATCTGACTAGGATATGGGGTATTTGTGAAGCTATAAAAGTAATTCATGCGATGAATACATGATGAATTGGCTGATGGATTTAATACGTGATATGTGATGACCCTGATAAGTGAGTGGATACTAAACTTCATTTTTGATTTCCTTATGATAAATTACTTTTTTTCTGTTTTACGATTCACGAAATATATTTATGACTAACGAATTACGATTTACGAATTTATGATTTATGATACAAGTTTTAAGATTTATGATTTATGTTTTATGAGTGACAATTTATGTTATGATTCACGAATTATGTTTTATGATATACAGTTCATGACTTATGGTTATGATTCATGAATAATGGTTTACGGTTTATGTGTATGATTATGATATGTAAATTAAGTATGTTATAATTATGGGTTATGAATTACATCTTATGATTTATATGACTTGTGGTTTATGTTTTATGACGACTCATGAGTTACTCATTATGATTTATGATTAATAATTTATGCTTTATGAATTATGTTTTACGATTTACGATTAATGATTTACCTGCGCCGCGTCCCAGAATGGATCGTTTGGTGGTGGGGTTTCCATCGTTTCCAAAAAAAAAAAAAAAAAATTATAATGGAAGATAATGTCAATATTCCATTATCCCTTGTTAGAATAAAGCTAGCAAATTTTCATAATCAACGTCAATATTAGGAAATATACATTAATCATAAGAAAAGATTATCTAAAAACATAAATGCACGAAAAAACATAATTAGATGTGCGTGCACGTCTGTAATAAATTTATGATATTCTAATACATTGGATATCTTAAACTAATTTCTACAATCGTTCAATATCCATTATATATACCTAATTCTATATCTACAATCTATCATGTATTAAATCGCACATATTAGATATGTTATTAGACGAATATTAATAGATATTTAAAAAAATCCGTCCCAATTACCATCCCCACAACTTAAATGCTTATAGTACCTTCATTATATGGCCTAAAAAATTTCTAATTAACACGAGGGTTAAGAATGACTTCTTCACAGTCGCATTTGTTTTTTTGAAACGATGGAAACCCCGCCACCAAACCACCCATTCTGGGCCGCGGCGCAGGTAAAACCACCGGCTGTCCCAAGCTCTTACAAGAAGTGCACCCCCTGGATTCGAACCCAGAATCTCAAGGTGAGATCCTGAACCCTACACCACCGAGCCACACCCCTTGGGGACAAAAAAAAAAAAAAAAAAAACTCTCTTTACATGCACAATAAGAAGAATTAACATTTGATGGGACTGGCGTCAAAATTTGTTTAGAACAGAAATAAAACCATGAAACAGATCTGTGTCAGTGAACTAAACTTAATACAAATATCTACACTGATCGTCATCAGTCTGAAGAATCTACAAAAGAGGTCCAAACTCATAACTAAAACACCAATCCAAAAGTTTGATCCTAGCAATATAATAAGTTCATAAAACTTGGAAATCTGGAAAACATGACTTGACCAAAGGTGAATAGATCTGTTCATAAATAGAGCTCTCAATTTAACGGGTTTGAACACTAAATGAAACAAAACCCTCAACCCAAGGCAGCCTTCACAAAACCTTAATCCATCATCGAACCGGATCCTTCTGCTTGACTGGAACATTTCCTCCCTAAGGGAAACACCTGCAGACCTGCAAAGACGCAATTTTTTATGTGATACTTTCTTAGTTCTTACCATTACCTTACCATATAGAACAGTCAGGGATTAGATTATATAAGCCTGATCCCTACTGCTTGTTGTTTTTACTCCGAGCTTCGAGTTTTGCTGAAACTTGTTCTTCTGACAAAGGCAAGTAATAGATCCGAGGTGTTGCTTTAGTTTTCCGAAATAGGTCATCCAGAGTCACAATTGGTGGGTCAAGTTTCTCTGGCAGCGGGGGAGGGGCCGGAAGAGTAAACCGTTCTCTTGATGGAGCTGGGTTTGATAGGGGTGGTGGAGGAGGCAGAGTAGGTGGGGGTAGAAGCTGCTGTCTGGCTGCAGGTTGACGTGGTGAAGGCTGAGGATGCGAGGCGGGTGGTGCAGTAGGAGCTGTCGAACCTGTACTAACAGGTGCAGCAGGTGACGGAGGAGGAGCCTCCGTACGCATTTTCACTTCCTGAGGATCAACAAACTCAGCAACTAGAGGGCGTCCCCCATTATTCGGTGGCCATTGGATATTATACAAGGCATTACGTGTCTCTATTGCTTCTTCAACGGATGAATACTGCACCATCAAGTAAATTTCCAAGCAAATGATCAGATTCATTTATTGGTTGTACATTACAAAAAAGGATGATTCAGTTATTCTAACAGGATATAATTTCCTTTCCAATAAAAAGGAGAACTTTACAAAAGCAACAAGAATCAATGTATCCTAATGTAAAATTTTAGCGGCCTTACAGTAATGTAGCAATGGGTTTTGATATGGTCCATCCAGAAACTTGTAAAAGTTCCAGTTTTCCCTAGAAGCTCTTGCACGGCCTTCAGGGTAAACGGACGGACAAAGTGATCAATCCGGAGAGAATTTGTTGGAGATTTTGGTGATGGTGGAACTGCCAAGCAACAAGGATAGAAAACATTTAGATCGTTAACAAGAAAGATATAATGTCACATTATCCATAAGGTGACAACAACTGACCAATACGTTCCTTTGGTGTATCCTCACTGACTGCAGAATCAGATCTAGAAAAGTTACGTTTCATAGAAGGTTGTAATGTGTCCCTTGGCATAGCGGTGAGTGCAGAGCTTTGCTGCTCAGGAAGTTTGATGCTTTCAAAGTTCCATCTCCGTTGCCTCTTTGAAGGCTCAATGTTTCCTACTGCCTCTTGACCTGTGAGACAATTTGTCAGACGCATGGACAAAATAAAACTGAACTCTATTCTTGTGAAACCTATGGAACCAAATAACTTAATTTCATTTTCAACAAAAAGAAGAGGGAATTTGAAAACTTCAACATAAATCGCAACAGAGCAAAAGACGTAGCTGTTTCTCTAGAAGAAAGCTGCTCTTATCCAATCACCAATAGTCAGAACTATTGATTCTGCCTCAATAAAATTCAGACAAACTTATATGACTAAGTAAATTGAAAAGAATCTGTAGCCACAATAAAATTCAGACAAACTTATATGACTAAGTAAATTGAAAAGAATTTGTAGCAAATTTTCCTCAAAACTCAAATTGTATGAAAAAATATTTCCATCACAAGAAGACAGGTCATTGTCAAGGTACACCAATAGCAAAAACAGGAAATCAATACGGTGGGGAGAGAGGCAAAACCACACAAAATGTATTAATTGCCATTATATATTAATCACACCCAGAAATCAAAACTTACCATTGATTTTTCTTTTGTCTGAAGGCATAACTGGATGACTTTTATTCTCAGCATGGGCATGATTATTTTCTGCAGATAAACCGTCTCCAACAACATCAACAGGACTTTCCTCCACAACAGGCACTTTATTTTTCTCAGTCCTATCCCTGACTTCATCAGAACCATCCTTGGAATCAATTTGTTTACTCTCCAGAACATCATCCTCCATTGAGTCAT
Organism: Zanthoxylum bungeanum; assembly: GCA_019454045.1. Taxonomy (NCBI): domain Eukaryota; kingdom Viridiplantae; phylum Streptophyta; class Magnoliopsida; order Sapindales; family Rutaceae; genus Zanthoxylum; species Zanthoxylum bungeanum. The sequence continues at coordinate 20,444 of SKCR01009384.1, forward strand.
CACCAGAACTTCTGTCTAAATTTAACTTTTCCGAATACCCCATATCTACACCATCGACTTTCTTGCCCATGTCTGCAATTGTAGCATTGTTGTCATCTTTCTCATCAACAGAAGCTTTCTCCTCAAGTGGCTCTTCAACATCCATCGAATGTGATTCACCACCAACTGGGGCAACATCACCAGATGATGGTTCAACCATCTGTGATTCATTAACATATAGTTCTAATTTCACGTTATCATCAATTACACTATCATTTAGTTCAATCTTTTCATTTATTGAGACAGTGTCAGTAGAAATAGAATCAGATTTTACTTCAGACCCTAAAATAGGTCTGACCTCAGCTACCTGATTATCTGGAGCAGTGGCAGCCAACATGTCATCTCCGTGCGAATTATTTAAACCCTCATTCTCCAGCTGGGGCTTTGAATTCTCACTCTCCAGCTGAGTTGAATTCACATTCTCGCCCTGCATGCCAGTGTTCTGCAACTCTTGCTCACTCATAGCTACTTCAGTTACCACACTCTCAGAAACTGTGGTGTGCCCACTCAATGCAACTTCCGTGACCACTCTCTCAGTAACTGTGGTTCTGGACTCCACAGTAGTGGCTTGGGAAACCAGCTCATCCTCCGCTCTAGCAGGATTAGTACCACCTGTCATGTCCCCTTCTTGAAATTTCTCTTGACACAATGTAGCAACATTTTCATTGTTATCACCACCTAAGTCCCTTTCTTGATGTTCTACAGGACCAAAGCCTGGCACAAAACTGTTGATGTCAAGCTGAACCACATCATTGTCCACTTTTTTGTTTCTATTAGCATCAACATTGAAAACATCTTTAGCCGTTTCAGAGCCAACCAGCACCTTCTCTACATCTTTCACCTCAACTACCGGTTGGCCAGTGATATTAGTATCATTATCTGAATCCGAATCCTTCTCAGCATTTTCCCTTTCAATGCGAATGGCTTGATCCAAAAGTTTTATCAAATCGTCCTTCTTACCACTGTATTTCAACTTCCGCCTTTTTAGCTCTTCTTTTAATTCTGTAACCTTCCACTGATCAATTGGTTTATTGTCAAGAATTGGATATGGTGACGACATTTTTCCCAACTAATATACCAATTTTCACAACCCTGGGCAAACATATGATTTCATATGCAATCAGCTACTTGAAGAAAATCTAAAAAACACCCACACAGGCAACACAGCACCAACCAAGCAACACAACATTAAAAAGTTATAGAATAGAAACTTAGTGTGGGATAACAATTGGCTGCTCACAAATAACACAATTAACTTATGCAAAAAACCATCCACAAAAGAATTCAGGAATGACTCATTATATCATGGCTAGATTATCTCGCCATTTATCAAACCTCTCAAATAAATATATCAAAATTAAATAAGAGAAACAAACAATGTTGTCGACCACAATGCTATTGAAAACTAATGCAAGTATACAAAATGAAAAAACAAAAAAGAATCTTTCAATAGATTTAAAATTCTAAAGTCAAAAATCATTCTTGAAGCTCAATAAAATGGACATGAAAAATTATGTACAACACTCAATGAAGAAAATCAATACCTCTTAACACAATAATTTCTCATCAAACCCAAAAAGAAATTAAAAATTTAATTTGGATCAAACTAAACCCCAATTCTATCATTAATACTTCGACATGCAACAAAATTACCCAGCTATAAACAATTACAAAACCCTAAGGGTCTGTTTGGTTCAACGAGGAGGGGAGGGGAGGGATTTTAATTAAATATATGTTTGGTTCAAAGGAGATGAGAGAAGGGAAGGGGAGGGAAGTGTTTTTAATTAGATATATGTTTGGTTCAAGAAAGGAGTGGAGAGATTTTAAAATTAACCTACTATTTTATCCTTGTAGCCTTTTATAAATAAAATTAAAACAATATAGGCTTATATTATTTTTGAATTAAACAAAGAATAAAATTAAAATTAAAAGTTATACATAATACGTGTTATTAAAAATAAAATTAAAACAAATATAAGAGAAGAGAATAAGAAGAGTTGAATGGTTAAGCAAATATAAGAGGGATTTATAATTAGGACAATTTTGAATTTTAATGTATAAGTATGGATAATTTAGTCAATGTATTTAAAATTTTAATTGCTCACTTTAGCTCCCCTCCAAATTGACTTAGGAGAGATTTTTCTCCCCTCCCATTCCCTTAAAAAAATTGAACCAAACAAACATAATTTAAAATAATCTCTCCCCTCCCCTCTCCTCCCCTCTCCTCCAAAGCCCCCCAACCAAACACACAGTAAAGAAAATGCTTCAACAGAACAAACAAAACCCTAAGGGTGTGTTTGGTTGGGGGGTTTTGGAGGGGAGGGGGGGGGGAGGAATGATTTTAAATTTTGTTTGTTTGGTTCAATTTTTTTAAGGGGAGGGGAGAGGAGCAAAATCCCTCCTAAGCCAATTTTAGCTCCCCTCCAAAAGTGGGGGGTTTTGGAAGGGAGAGAAAGTGAGTAATTAAAATTTTAAATACATTGACTAAATTATCTCTACTTATACATTAAAATCCAAAATTGTCCTAATTACAAATCCCTCTTATATTTGTTTCACCATTCAATTCTTCTTATTCTCTTCTCTTATATTTGATTTAATTTTATTTTTAATAACACGTATTATGTAGTGCTTTTAATTTTAATTTTATTTTTTGTTTAATTCAAAGATAATATAAGCTTATATTGTTTTAATTTTATTTATAAAAGGCTACAAATGAAATAGTAAATTAGTTTTAAAATATCTCTACTCCCTTCTTGAACCAAACATATATCTAATTAAAAACTCTCTCATCCCCTCCCCTCCTTTGAATCAAACATATATTTAATTAAAATTCCTCCCCTCCCCTAAAATTTAACCCCAAAAAACTAATTCACAATGCATACAAACAAATTTAAAAAAAAAAAAAAAAAACTTAAAATCATTAATGTAGAGATAGAAGAAAGATGACTCACAGAGAGAATTTGTTAATTCGCGGTCTGAAATGACGAAAAGAGAGATAAGTGAATATGTGGAACCCCTATATTTCACAGCACAAAAAAACCATTAGAGAAAACAAGAAGAAGACAATAACCAAACTATTAGCTGCTGTCAGATCAAAGAAGAAGAAAAATCCCTCAATTTCACTTCAACGGCGTGCCGTCTAATGTTTTTTTCCCTGAAAAAAAAAGTTGTCGAAAACAGAGAAAATTAAGAGAAGCAAAAGAGAATTAGTAATTGAACGATTTTGAGAAACGAAAATGGAAAATGGGTTTAAATTGGATTTTATTTTTGAAAGTTTTTGGATGAATTTTTAGGTTTTTAATAGTTGAGTATTTGAGCGTGCTTGTTTGTGTTAAAAGGCCGAAGAGATATATGAGGCGATTAGTCGATAACTGATTTTATTGCTGTTTGAATTCCGAAAGTGCCCTTCCTGTATCTGTATTAAATGTATCATGATAGCTATTTCTCGGGATAGGCTAACTCTATTGAACGGGAAATGGATTTGTCAATTCCCATCTAGTTTTATTTATGAAACTGATATGATAAATAGTTCCGGTCTTATTTTATTATATTTTTTCAGAATAAAATTATTTTGGTCTCGTTTTGTGTTCTATTAAATTTTGTTTCATTCCGTTAAATCTTATTATATTCCTTAAATCTTGTCCCAACTCATCATCCCGTCCCACCCTCCTTGAGTTTTCGAAACAAATTTTTATCCATTTTGATCTATTTTTAAAACTGGATATAGAAATATGCCTCAAATCACAACCTAAACGAGACAGGATCCAATTGGAACGGGACGAAAAAAATTATCTTATGTTGTAGGGGTGTTCACGGTTTCGGTTCAAACTGCAACTCGACCCAAACCTACCGATCTGGTTTTGAAAAATATTGAAAATGATTTCGATTTAGCCTAACTTGAATCGTAAATTTCGGGGTAGTGCGTGGTTTTGACACAAACAGCGATCTGAATCGTTCAAAACGTAAATTTTGACCTGAACAGCAACCCGACCCGCGTTCAAATTAGACATTAGTATATATTTTTTTCTTCTTCTTTAGCCATGGAATTTAAGACATTCAATGATCATATGACAATATACGATGCATAAATGAAAATTAAATATTTTTTCCCTTCAATTATTATGTGAAAATTTTCTTTAAAAAAATTATGATCCAAATCGCCGACCCAAACCTTCCAAACTGTTGAACCGCCCACCCGAACCGCCGCGGTTTTTGATGAGCGGAAAATATATCAATATTTACCGCCTCTTTTACGTAATATTTTGTTTAGTTTCTCGGGTTTGATGAACGTTTTGATGTGTTTTAGTTTATTTTGCGATAAAATAAAATTGAGACTTAATGGAATCACTTATGACGAAATGTGGGTTAAATAAGCTTGATATTTTGATTTTGGAGATTGGAAACTTGAAATGACGTTCTAACGAAGTACGATTTCGGAAATTCCAACTTTGCACAATTGTCGTAATTTGGCCATAATTTTTTACTCCGATATCGGATTGAGGTGATTCAAGTTCCATATTAAAGAAGACTCAAAGATCTACAACTTTGAAGTTCATAATAATTTTGAATTCTAAAAGTTTCCATGACCGAAAATTGATAAAATATTCGGAAGTGTGTTATGTGTAATTTTTAAAATCATTTTCATAATAAAAAAATAAAAAATAATAAAAATTGTCAAACTTCATGTTTGGTGGAGGATTTGGTGCCATGTTTAGTGGAGCAATTGATGGAGAAATTGGTGGAAGCCTTTAAATTTGCCTATAAATACCATGCTAAACTTTGTAAATTTTTCATGCTTTCTTTGGAGGAATATCTCCATGAAAACCTAAAGAAAAGTGTCTTGTGTATTTATTTAAGTATTTTTCTATTTTCTTTTTATTTAATTAATAAAATTTTGTGTGTTTTCATTTATAGCATGAGCAGACAATCTTATTCTGCCGGGGTGAAAATGTGAGACTTTTGATATAATAAATTAGATTAATCTCCTTTATTTTAATTAAAATTTGGATTAATTAATTACCGTCTATATGGTTGGTTTAGGTGACAACCTTATTTACCGCCTATATGGTCGGTTTTACATTTCAGACGTAGTTTCCGCCTATATGGTTGGTTTAGATAATAACCTTGTTACCGCCTATATGAACGGTTGGATTTAATTGAGACAAATGAAATTACCACCTTTATGGTTTGGTTAAATATAATTAATTAATCGGTAAACATTGACAATAAGAGAGATTTCTAATTTTGAAATATTAAAAGTGGATCATCTAACCCATATTATTTTCTTTATTGTTTATTTACGTTTTTAATTTCCAGCTTTACTTTATGTCTTTTATTTTATTTAAGCTTTCACTAGCCTTAGATATGTGCCGTAATTAAGTCCGTTATCTGGGGTTGTGATGAATTTCAATATCACCAGCTTATAAGGGTTATTTTCTAGTTTGGGTAATATAAATGTTTACTTATTAAGTTTTAAGCTTTATTCTTCTTGTTCACTGGCCACTAATAAGATTGATTTGGTAAACTTAAAATAAACTTAACAAATGAATTTTAGGTTTCAGCCTTAGACTTAATAGCCCACGATCTTCATTGAAGATAGATAACCTTTAATAGATTTCCTTACAGGATAGACATATAGCTGTCGGGCGAGGGTAGCCATAATTGGAACTTAATCTTAATGAATTCATATAACTTGGTTGACATAGACATATGATTAATTAGGTTGCACTGGGTATTTGTATCTGACCATCGACAGATGCTTTTGCAAAATTTCCTGTTCCAGGTTAGTAAACCAATATATTACACAAATATAAAATAACCACTTCATCTTTAAAAAAAAGATATTAGAAAGATTCATAACCCTCGATAGTTTCTAAATATTGAATTTTCTCAAACTACTTTCACGCTGTTTTATTTACTTGTTTTAAATTTAAAGTCACCATCCAATTAAACAATCAATCCATAGATACTCGTAAAAAATTTGGCTTCCAAAGTTAATAAATTAGGTATTAAGTCCTCGTGAGATCGATACTGTTTATACTACTTGAACAATACGTGCGCTTGCGTTATATGCGTGTGATTACGCCGATCAATTTTCCTTATCAATTTTGTAGTTTCAATTTCTAATTTCCCAAACCACCAACCCACACAGTTTTAGGTGTAAAACGAAAAAATCGACTCGAACCGCACAACGAACACCCATAATATGTTGTTATTTAAGGAAGTTTTTAGACGAAATGTTTATTATTTTTTTAATTAAATAATTATTTTATTTGTTTACTTACCGCCAATGGTGGTTATGCCATTTCTCGCATGACATTAAGCCAGGAATAAAAACATTTGATTAAGAACAACATTAAGGCACATAAGACGAAGACATAACACTATAAAACATATGCTCTTGACTGGCATTATTCCATTGATTTTGTAAAATCAAAGGAGAATATTACAGATCAATTAACAAAGGGTATACCAAGTGAGCAAATGTTATATTTATCGAGGGGAATGGGTTTAAAGCCAACACAATGAGAAGTAACCAAGCGGAAACCCAACCTAGCAATTTGATAATTCAAGTCTAGGTTCAATGTGGAAAACTAGTTGGGTAAAACTCAAGTGATAAAGCATAACAAGTTGCTCATTCCTATGATAATGAATGTTTTGATACTATGATGTTAAGGATGAATGACTAATCATTCTCAATGACACTAATGTGTTTGTGTCACCTATATAGGAGTAATATGGGGTCGCATTTATGAGAATGGAATGACTAAATTCTCTAAAGCTCCTATGAACTCAGGATTGTTCAGGATCAAAATGAACACAACCTTATGAATTGAAAGATGTCAAAATTCGGTATGTGTAATATTTATTATCTTGATTTACAAAATATGATGAACAGTTCAATGTCTCCTATACACACTGACTCATCGGTAAATCCAATAAGTACTTACTAAGGAAGGTTCAAGTGCAAAAGACACGTCTCCCAATGCATATCGTTTTTAAATTTTCTCTGGATCATGATATGTACAATATCGTCATTATTTGCTATAGAAATGTGGGGTATTGTAAGAGTTTGTATAGCAAATAAAGGGAATAGTCTCACATCTAAAAAATAAATGAGAAATGAAAGGTTTATAAGTGTTCACTAGACATTTATATTAAATTGGAAAGAGCAAGGCTTGGGCTTGGTGGATTGTTGATTTGGTATTAGGATTAATAAATATATTTAATATATTTAATTAATCAAAATATGGGCATTGGGCTTCTTTGGCTCTTTTGAGTTATTGAATAAATGCCTTTTAAAAAAAAGTTTTTATTTTATTTTTCAATTGAAATAGAAGGGTTGTGTTTGATCAACATACCCCTTTATATTTTAACTGAAAATTGGAAAACGTTTGGAAATATAACCACATTCTTTTCATTCTTCATATACTAAATAGAGAAGGCAGAGATTAAGACATACACATAATCTGAAATTGATAAAATTCTCTATATAAAAACAAACGCAAGAGTATGGGGCGAATTTCTGCGGTAGGATATAACTTTTTATACTAGCCTCAATCTATAAAAGTCAGTTTGTTGTTTTGAATTTGATTACTTGCATTGTAGGTTTCTGTTGTTATTGATTTTGATTACTTATTTTGTCAGTTTTTGGTTTTTGATTGTATTTCGTTTGTGAATTTCTATTTCAATAAAACTTATTGCATTCGTTGATTGTTTTCTAACAATTTACTGCAAATGTAGTCCATATACTACTATACAGTTCTAACAGATATCTGATTCTTTTTTACTGTGTTCTACTGTTGGTTGCATTGAGATCGTGCCATTTCCGCATTGTTCATGGTCCTACCATCATAGTGTTTTATAAGCTTTTCTTTTAAATTTCGCTTTTCATTTTCCTAGGGCATAGATCATTTTTATCTTGCTGTGTGAGAATAATTTGAATAAACTTGAAAGATACAAGTATGCATTGGAGCTACCAGCTACTTTGTTGGTATTTTGAAATTAATTTGCTGTTTCCATTGTGGTTTTCATTAACAACAGCATTACCATCCATTTTTTCTAGGATTATTTTTCCAAGCCTAAATATACTCATCTTTGTTGTTATATGCAGCTGCTATAGAAAAGGAACTATGGGCCACTGGATATGTGAACGAGGAATATCTAAAAGCTCTAAATTCTTTATTTAACAAATTCCCTTGTTTGAGAGCCAGTGAACCTGCGACACTTGTTATATCCCTGGGATATTAGTAGTTATAATCAAGTGTGGCAACAACATGAATCAGTCAGTCGGAAACCCTAGTGTTTACTGCAAGCTTACTCTGGGTAACACTCCGCAGAGACAAACCAATGTGAGACGCTTCCAATTCTGAAATTAATATGAATATTTGCATCATAATATTGGCCATTGTAAGTAAACTTTCTCCAGTTTGTGGATTTACCTCTACTTTTACCTCTGCCTCTCACTCTACCTTTATTTTTATCTCGTTTTCTTTCTCGATTCTCTGTGACAAGGGTTGTGTCTGATATGTGCCAACGTCTTTTCTTCTGACCTCCTCATTTGACAGGGCATCTTTTACCATAAACATGACAAGTTTGCCTCCTGGAGCCAAATTACTAAAAGTAACCACAAATGTCTCTCAACTATCAGGATGAGAACTGAGTAGCAAGAGGACTTGTATTTCATCTCCTAGTTGCATGTAGAGATGGCAACAAGACCCGGACCCGGCCCGGGTCTGCATGGACCCGGACAACCCGGGTCCAGAACTAAAAAATCCGGACCCGGGTCTTTAAAATTAAGACCCGGGTGATCCCAGGTAGACCCGGGTCCGGAAAAAAATAAAAAAAATATATAATAAATTAGATTATAATAAAAAATAAAAAATATTATGTATATATATATAATATAATATAATAAAAAATTAAAAGAATTGAAATAAAATTAATAAAATTGACAAAATACAAATATAAATATAAAATAATACAATTAAAATTTAAAAAAAATTAAAAAAAAAAGAATCCGGGTAATTGGGTCCGGACCGGGTCTACCCGGGTCTGGACCCGAGAATATTTAAGGCTTTATTCCAAGCTGTCTTGGCCTGGTACTTGTCTTTCAGCTTTATCCATATTTCGTAAGCATTTGTATCATGTACTACGTGACGGACAACACTGTGGCCGATCAACTGTCTAATCTGATCGAGAGTTCTGTTGTTAAGTTTATTTCAGTCACTCTCTTTGACAGAATATGGTCTCACTCACTTCAACTCGATTATATCGAAGAAATTTTTGCAGTGCAAATAATCTATCATCCGAGACCTCCAGAGCGAGTAATTGATTGATGTCAGCTTGATCATTGGACTAGAAGGAAAAACTTTAATTTCCATTTGAAGTTTGAAGTTTAAAATGAAAATATAACAAAATCGGTTCTTATTTTCACAAATCGGAGGCCACCATTACATTCAGAACGGTTGAAAAGGTGGATTTGACTATTCCTTGGTCCAAATCCGACTCAGCGGCCGATTTGTAAAATTTTAAATTTTCTGAAGCTAAAATGTAAATTTCAAAGACTTCTGAATGCTCAATAAAATTTACTAGGTATGTTGAAGTGGTTGATACGTGGCTGCTGAGGTGACAAAGTGAGATCGAAATACATAGGTGGCAGATGAATGACATGTTGGCGACTTGTTCGCATAATCGTTGTAATTGGTTTTGATGACATCAACATGAGAAAGAAGACTTCGACGTGCAAACACGATGTAATATAAAAAGTATCGAAGCATATGAGGTGAAGAGCGAGAATGTGAAAACTTGCGGCAAATAGAAGATATATTGCGAAGTCTTAGCTTAAGATTTAATTTATAATGTGAATTATAATATTCAAGTGCCTAAGCTCATAAGGATAATGCACATTCACTTAGAAGCATTAGGATCATGACAAAATACCTCAAAACATTCATTACTCTGCATTTTTGTCTGAGACCGACATACCAGTACCTTACCGGTTTGCATACCGGTGGATGCTCTGTTTTTGAAGCTCACTGGAACCGGCATAGACCTTACCGGTCCACTTACCGGTCTTCATACCGGTCTTACCTAAGGGAAAATGCTTACTGGAACCGGGCTGAATCTTACCGGTTTCCATACCGGTTTCTATGCCGGTATTGGTTACAGAATGAATGCTCTCTGGAACCGGCACGGACCATACCGGTCCTCATACCGGTTTCCATACCTGTCTAACGTATACTTTTCAAACGGTAATATAGCCGTTAGTATCCCTTGGAACCCTAGACCGGCATACCGGTACCATACCGGTTTCCATACCGGTCTCGCTGTAAGTTGGGGAAAGCTTTGCATTTTATTATAAATAGGACCCCAACTCATTTGCTTTAAGAGAGAGACTTATAAAATCTTCATACACATTCTCTAAAGCAAATACAAGAGTGTCTTAAACCTTCATACACTTAAACACTCATACAAGCTCACACACATTTTCATTACATTTAGTGAGATTAGATCAATTAGGTTTGCAACTCACACAATCTTCATAATATTTGTGAGTGCCCAAATGTGTTTTAAAATCTTCTTATACAAAACATTTGTGGTTGTGAAATCCCATTGGTTTGGGTAGTTGTAAAGGTTGTGAGTGCACCTACGAACAAAACTCAAAGTTGTAAAAGGTTTGGAGTGTGCCTTTGCGGAAAACTCTTGGTTGCGGGTGAACCACAGAAACTCGATTTTAGTGGAAATCTTCAAGCGAGGCTTGAGGGAGTGGACGTAGGCACGTTTGGCCGAACCACTATAAATCGCGGTGTCGTATTTCTCTTTCCCTATATTTTTACTACTTGCAAGTTTATTTATACTTATATATATTAAATAGTAAACTTGCATATAGGCTATTAATTGGAATAGAGAAAATTGCCTTAAGTCCCAACTTGGTAATAAGAGTTAAAATCGGCAAATATTTTATAATTCCGCATTTATAGCGATAACCCAATTCACCCCCCTCTTGGGTATAGAGAGTGTTTGTCGCTATTGCTTGTAGGTACTTTCAGTTGGTATCAGAGCGAGGTATTCTCTACAAGACCTAACCGTCCGAGAATAGATCATGGCATCTACAAGCAACTCGTCAAATCTTGCCGAGGGATTTTCAACGACTAGACATCCATTTTACACCGGAATGGACTACAATTATTGGAAGATGAGAATGTTAAATTATCTCCTTGCCGTAGATTCGCAATCTTATCTGGTTATCACACGAGGTGCAAAAGGGCCAACAAAAAGGGATAGCAATGGGGTTGAGATTCCGAAGCCAAGCTTAGAATGGGATAGTGAGGATCTAAAACAAGCTTCACAAAATGCTAAGGCACTCAACCAACTTCTATGTGCCATTGATCGGGATCAAATAACAAACTTCCGGAGTGTGGAAATGCTTATGATTTATGGAAGTCATTAGAGATGATCAACGAGGGCACAAGCCAAGTAAAGGAATCGAAGATCAACCGGTTCATGTGCGAATTGGACAATTTCAAGATGGAATCCGGGGAAGAAATTGATCACATGATTTCAAGGTTTACGGTCATCATCAATCATTTAGGAGCCTTGGAAAAATCATCGGGACATCGGATCAAGTGAAGAAAATTTTGAGATCACTCCCGAAGGAATATAGAAGCTACACCTCCTCCATTAAAGAAGCAAACGACATAAACACATTAAAGATGGATGATTTGGTCGGCAAATTGCTTGAGTATGAAATGGAGATCAAGATGGATAAAAAGGAGGAAGATGAGAAAAAGACAAGAAAGTCATTGGCCTTAAAAGCGAGAAAACGAGACGACTCAAGCTCAAGTGAAGAAGAGGATAGTGATGATGAGTTGGCTCAAATAAACAAGAACTTAAAGAAACTCCTCAAATCCACAAAGCTCAAAGGAAAATCAAAGGCGGATGAAAAGAAAAAGGCAATGAAAACTACTTCAACTTGGAGCGATAGCGATTCTAGCTCATCCGAGGAGGAAGATGAGGTCCAAGACAAAGAAAGAACAAATCTAGCATTCATGACTATCACAAATGAGGACTTCCACTTCGAAAGTGAGGAAGAAAGCGAAGAAGAAGAGGTACACAATTCTCAAGACTATGATGATTTACTTAATGCCTTTAATGGATTAAGAGAATTGTGTGATATGCTTAAAAAGAAGTTAAAATTGGTCAAAAATGAGCATGCTACACTTAAAATTGAACATGCAACTAGTATGGATAAATTTCATGTTTTAGATAATGATATGATATGCTTAAAGGCTAAACATGAAAAAGAAATTGCATGCTTAAATGATGAAAATGCATGTTTAAAGTTGAAAAAGCTAGAACTTGAAAATGTCATATCAAATATGTCATCTAGCTCTAAGACATATGATTGCGAATCTATTTTAAATGAAAATGTCTTATTAAACACTAAGGTTATAGATTTGCAAACCATACTTAGCAAATTCACATTGGGACATAAAAATTTTAATATGCTAATTGGATCCCAAAAATGTGCATTTAAAAGAGAAGGATTATGATATAGGCCTTATATTAAAAGAAAATTTTTGAAGAATTATTTTGTTAAGGCATCCGACTCCCATGCTAAAAATGCCATCAATGAAAATGTCATATGTCATGCATGTAATAAAAATGGACATAAAATTTTTGAATGCATGAACAAGAATGTGATTAAGAATGCTTGGATTCCTCAAGGAATCAAAATTAACCCCAATGGACCCAATAAAGTTTGGGTACCAAAGTATAATTGATAAATTTGTAGGGGGAGCTTTGGTAATGGATCTTTAAAGAGAATTGCAAAATTGATGAGGAATCGCAACAGTAAAGGTAAACTCCGTACTCACGGAAACATTGGTACCGTTTCCTCTAAATTGTATTGTATGCTTATTTTTCAAATTGGTTATTTTTTTTTGAAGCATACAAAGTGATTAGGCAACATATTTAACTTTCTATTGGTATCAATTGTTCATTTGATATCATCAATTGCCTAAATCATACATTTAAACCCCTTATTCATATCAATTGGTATCACATAAAATTTATTGAGTTAAATGCAATATATGTGATCACTTGATTGAATATGCCTTGCCATATGAACTAATTGGTTGAAAATGAAATGCATGTATATTGACACAGTTTCCATGGATAAAATGAAAAGCATGGATTTTTGATTGTTTATTAATTGGTATGATATTTATAAGAAGACAATCATTAAAATGCATTGAAATGAATTCATTGATTTTAGTTGATATCATAATATGTAATGTCATATCTTATTTGATATCACAATTAGGGAGAAATCATGCTTAAAGTAAGATGATATGATATTCAATTGGAATCATTGTGATAAAATGTTAATTGATATCATTGGAGCATAATCTTATGAAAATTGCATTATACATGATTTTTTTTACATCTTATGGCAAAAAGGGGGAAATGCCAAAATGTGCATATTTTTAAATTTTGATATCTTTATTTTCTTGCACATATGTATTGGTATCTCATTTTGATTTTAATTTTTGCTTCTCCACTTTTGATAATGTCAAAGGGGGAGAAATCATTAGAATGAGATTAAAACTTGTTTAACCCTCACTTTTGGTTTAAGGGGGAGTAATTGTACTAATGTGTTTGTCAAGTTTTGATAGAGTTTATTTGAAGACAATCACACATTGATGGGGAGCTTATAGTGAGGGGGAGCAAAATTGTCAAATTTGGACTCCAAGAAGCTCACAAGTTGCAACAAGTTTTAAGGGGTTGCCATCATCAAAAAGGGGGAGATTGTTGGCGACTTGGTCGCATAATCGTTGTAATTGGTATTGATGACGTCAACATGAGAAAGAAGACTTCGACGTGCAAACACGATGTAATACAAAAAGTATCGAAGCATATGAGGTGAAGAGCGAGAATGTGAAGACTTGCGGCAAATCGAAGATATATTGCGAAGTCTTAACTTAGGATTTATTTGTAATGTGAATTGTAATATTCAAGTGCCTAAGCTCATAGAGATCATGCACATTCACTTAGAAGCATTAGGATCATGACAAAATGCCTCAAAACCTTCATTACTCTGCATTTTTGTCTGAGACCGGCATACCTGTACCTTACCGGTTTGCATACCGGTGGATGCTCTGTTTTTGAAGCTCACTGGAACCGGCATGGACCTTACCGGTCCACTTACCGGTCTTCATAACGGTCTTACCTAAGGGAAAATGCTTATTGGAACCGGGCTGAATCTTACCGGTTTCCATACCGGTTTCTATGCCGGTATTGGTTACAGAATGAATGCTCTCTGGAACCGGCACGGACCATACCGGTCCTCATACCGGTTTCCATACCGGTCTAACGTATACTTTTCAAACGGTAATATAGCCGTTAGTATCCCTTGGAACCCTAGACCGGCATGCCGGTACCATACCGGTTTCCATACCGGTCTCGCTGTAAGTTGGGGAAAGCTTTACATTTTATTATAATAGGACCCCAACTCATTTGCTTTAAGAGAGAGACTTAGAAAACCTTCATACACATTCTCTAAAGCAAATACAAGAGTGTCTTAAACCTTCATACACTTAAACACTCATACAAGCTCACACACATTTTCATTACATTTAGTGAGCTTAGATCACTTGGGTTTGCAACTCACACAATCTTCTTAATATTTGTGAGTGCCCAAGTGTGTTTTAAAAATTTTCTTATACAAAACACTTGTGGTTGTGAAATCCCATTGGTTAGGGTAGTTGTAAAGGTTGTGAGTGCACCTACGAACAAAACTCAAAGTTGTAAAAGGTTTGGAGTGTGCCTTTGCGGAAAACTCTTGGTTGCGGGTGAACCACAGAAACTAGATTTTAGTGGAAATCTTCAAGCGAGGCTTGAGGGAGTGGACGTAGGCACGTTTGGCCGAACCACTATAAATCGCGGTGTCGTATTTCTCCTTCCCTATACTTTTACTACTTGCAAGTTTATTTATACTTATATACATTAAATAGTAAACTTGCATATAGGCTATTAATTGGAATAGAGAAAATTGCCTTAAGTCCCAACTTGGTAATAAGAGTTAAAATCGGCAAAGATTTTATAATTCCGCATTTATAGCGATAACCCAATTCACCCCCTCTTGGGTATAGAGAGTGTTTGTCGCTATTGCTTGTAGGTACTTTCATGGCAGACACGTAGTTGATGACGTGTCTGACATGTGACACATGGTGTGACTAATGACTAGACCGAGATGCTGATGTGGCAACACATGGGATGACGTGGCTACTAACTAGACAATGATGTGGTTATTGATTAGGCGTTGACGTGGCTGTTGACTCGTCGCTGATGTGACGTGGACGTGGTCATTTTCAACCTTCAGTTGGAGCGTGTGGCACATGATGCGCATGTGAGTGTGTGAGGGCGTCTCTGATCTCTGTTTGATCACCTAAAAATACCACTGTGCTCGACTCGACGTGAAAAAACTAATGGTATGCTCAAACTTGATTTTTGACAGATTTCCTAAAACCCGAATTTCCCGATTCGAGTTCCATTCTTCGGTTTTACTACCCCAATATATAATCAAAGCTACTGATACCACTTGTTGTGATTCTCTTTATGATGAAAAATTGAATTCTATTACTATAAGAACATAAATTACAAACGTTTGAAACTCTACAAAAAACCTCACTTGCTACACTCTCTAAGCTTTCTTTACATGAAACTTAATATTTTTGGGATGGTTTGAGCTCTCAAGTAAGCTCCCTATTTATAGTAAAATTCTGGCTCAAATTGTCAACAAAAGAATAGTTCTCACATAAAGTTATTTTGGCCATTTTTGATGGTTGCAGATTGAATTTGTAGGTTAAAAAAAAAAAAAATTGTCCAAGTAGATAATTATTTAATTTCTTTCGATCCATTTTGGTTATTTTATCAGTGTATATAGTCTTGCAAGAGATTGTAATTTTTGTAGTCCTCTTGTTATAGTCTTCAGAATAATCAATTGTATTGTATTCTTTTTTTAACATGAGTTTCAAACATTTGTAATTTTTGTATTCGTTTTGTTATGTTGTTAATGTTCTACTAATTTTTTTTTGAATTATAATTCTACAGATATACACTCTGAAATCTACTGGGATATTCAATACATACAATTATCGCACACTCAGACATCTACGTCTACTAAGAGACGAGTCATAACCGAAAATATCTACTCCCACTTAAATAATTGGGGAGAAATCTACTCCCAAATCTCAATTTTTGAGATTGGAGACAAGAGTCCCAGCCGGGACTCTACTGGGACTCGAACAGATTATGCAGCAAGTAGCAAAGTTATGTACAGCATTTTGTTGAAAATGCAAATTATTATAAAAATTTAAAATATATTGTCAGAAAAAAGAGATCAAGTGTAGAAGATGACTAAGTGTTAATTAAAATGAAAATTCATTTATAAAAATTAAACAATTTCAAAATTTATTCTGCAATACTTGAGCTCATTTCATCTGAGGTTGAAACCAGCAAGTATTGTGGAGCATATTGTGTCTTGGCTACCATACTCTAGAAGAAAGTGTGGAACCTATGACCAAAACACAATTATAATACCAATGTTTCATCACCACACAAGTAATAGCTCCAATTAGGGGTGGGCGCGGTTCGGTTTGATTCGGTTTTTGCTAAAAACCGAACCAAATCATATTTTACGGTTCAGATTTTTTACCTCTCAAACCAAACCATTAAATAACGGTTTGGTTCGGATTGAAAATTTTTTAAACCAGCGGTTTACGGATTGGTTCGGTTCGGTTTACAGATTATTATATTTAAAACAAATTTTCATCCACTTAAGTGAAGAAAAAAAAACTAGTCTATCCAACAAATAGTATGAAGTGTTAGGGTGTAAGATGTGACTCCAGGGAACACATGCACTTCATTAAAGTTTGAAAAATGAGGCACAATTAATTCTTGTGTTTTTTTAAAAATTACCTTGAATAATGATGTTACGATCGTTCTAATTAAGAGATAAATCTAACATCTTACTTTCAAGAATAATGATGCTATCATAAAATAAAAAATTTAAGAATAAAAGTATTAACAAATAAATTGAAGAATAAAAGTATTAACAAAAAATTTAAAAATAAAAGTATTAACATACTCATAAAAAGAAACATAGAATAAAATTAAAAGAAAAATACAATTTTTTTTTATAAAAATATATAATTTTTTTTTAATTATAACGGTTCGGTTCGGTTTAACAGGTGCGGTTCGGATTAGCTCATGAACCGAACCGTAAACCGTTTGGGGTGGGCCAATCCGAACCGCAAACCGAACCGTTAGAAAAAAAACCGTAAATTCGGTCCAATTTGGTTCGGTTTACGGTTTGGTTCGGTTCGGTCGGTTTTTTTGCCCACCCCTAACTCCAAGGGACTAGTATCTTGCACTAAAAAAATTTATATGGCACTTTTATAACGTGCGAAGCATCAAAATAAGATTTTAAATCCCAGCTAAGCTGGCACTTAAGAAATTGTCTAATTATATGCTATCCAGATAAAGAAATTAAAGAATTTAATTATAAAGAATTATAAAGAATTTAATACAAATCAAGATAAATAAAGAATTAATATCCTAAGCTCAGGAGAGAAAGGTTATGACCTCATTTAAACCTTTATAAGTAAACCTGTAGCGAAAATTCGAGAAATGAAAGAGTACCAACCTCTAATAAACAAACTCCAAATAATTCAAAGATGCAATTAAGAGAATCTATGGTCAGGAAAAAATTACCCTAAATTTGTTCATCTTGGAATAGTTTAATCGAGTATTGATCAGTAATCTAAAGATTGATTAGTGAGTGGTGACAGAGAAATGGGCTAGTGGTTTCTTTTCTGTCCCCAAGAATTTCTTCACTTGTTCCCCAAAATCTTGTTATTTTCAGGAGCCAAGCCAATGAAAGTCCTCAGGATTTTTCTCAATCACTGCATCCTGTTTTGAAATTGCATTCACCACTGGTGTGCCGTGAGTAACCTGAATTCCCAGCAAAAATAAAGTTCATATACCAATTGTTAATCAAAATTTATGCTCAAAATATTATCTATATAACTATAAAAAGAGAGAATGGTGATTTTTATACATCACCAATTCATTAGTGGTTCTCTTGCTATAACCGAAAGGCCGCAATTAAACTTCCGAAAGGTACTTAAGGCCTTATAACATCACGGTAAGTTTTCTCTATTATAATGGATTCGGGTGATAATCTATATTCGGAGTGATTTTTTAATCTGTAAGAGTTTTCCACTCCGTCAATAAATCTCTATGCTGATTGTAATTTTACTGTTTTGATATTTTGCTTTATTTTATAATTATTAGA
The DNA here is from genome assembly GCA_019454045.1 of Zanthoxylum bungeanum. Lineage (NCBI taxonomy): Eukaryota > Viridiplantae > Streptophyta > Magnoliopsida > Sapindales > Rutaceae > Zanthoxylum > Zanthoxylum bungeanum. Next base: position 38,844 of record SKCR01009384.1, read on the forward strand.
CTTAAGGGTGTCTTGAATTGACCATAGAAATATTAATATAGGACTTGTCTTAGTGTAGTTAAATTTTAGTTCCGCAAGATTACACATATTTCCTCCATAGATGTATAGGGTCAGAAACTACACTTTTTCACAATAAATATTCATATGATAAGAAGTCATTTTTAAGAATAAATAGCATATGTACATTGATGAGTTGATTCTTAGTCTTGAAAAATCAACCAGAATAAACTGCATATTTCATCTTAGTCTGGCCACTCTTGAAATCATCCTCCTGACGGCCAAATCAATGAATCCTATAAACAAAAAATCCAATTTTTACATAACAAAATACACAATCTCATGCTACTCTATAAAACTTCAGACTGAACAAATTAATTGATTCGATTTTCCATAAAATGAAACAAAATAATTGCAATCCTAGTCAGATAACGAGCCTATGACTTTATTGATCACTTACCTCAAATGAAAAAAAACATGATTTTGAATTCTCAGCATAGCTAACTTGGACAACAAAACCTGTTATGTTCTGCATTAAAAGAAAAGCAACTTAGGAAATCAGACATTATTGTAATGATGTTGTTGTGATTCACCGATCACTCTTGGAAGTGTTTGAGGAAAAAACCGAATTCGTATTATTACTACAAGAATAATACACAAGTTTTACACAAAGAAAACTAAATGAAAAACCTCACACTTCTCTCTACAATATACATACACTCATTGGGATGTTGTTTTTATAGTAGAAAAACGACTACTATTCATCCCTGATTTCATGCCACAAATCATGGCTTTATCAAGAATTATTGGCTCATTTTCTTCAATTGTCAAAGATCACCTAAAGTTGCTTGGCAACTTCTTCATGGAGTCTTCAAATGGTGGTTAGCATGTCATATGCATTACCCATGTATGAAAGTGGCAGCTGAACTAACAATTCTCCCCCTCCAGCTGCATCCGAAACAATTGTCATCTGACAGCTATCCCGGCTATGTCTCTGCACAACTCTAGCTTGTCCCGAGTAACCACCTTTGTTAACATATCGGCTGGATTCTCATCTGTATGGATCTTCACTAGTCTCAGTAGTTGTTGATCCATCACCTCGCGTATCCAGTGATAACGAATATCAATGTGTTTCGTCCGGGAATGATACATTGAGTTCTTGCTCAAGTCCAGAGCACTCTGACTGTCACAATGTATCTTGTATTCTGTCTGCTTGATCCCTAACTCTTGGAGAAACCGCTTTAGCCACAACATTTCTTTTCCTGCCTCAGCTATGGCAATGTACTCAGCTTCTGTTGTGGATAATGCTATACACCTCTGCAATCTTGACTGCCATGACACAGCTCCCCCTGCAAAAGTGTAAATGAATCCTGATGTAGATTTCCTACCATCAAGATCTCCCGCCATATCTGAATCTGTATAGCCTTCCAAGATCGGATCAGCTCCCCCGTAACACAGACGAAACTTCATTGTACCTTGAGGTACCTGAGAATCCATTTGACTGCCTCCCAGTGTTGCTTTCCAGGGTTAGAGAGAAAACGGCTCACTACACCCACTGCGTGTGCAATATCTGGCCTGGTACATACCATTGCATACATTAGGCTTCCAACAGCTGAAGAATATGTAATTATGACATTTCCTCTATCTCTTTCTTGGATGAGGGGCACGAACTCTTGCTCAGTTTGAAATGGTGTGCTAGCGGAACGCTGACTGGTTTGGCTTTCTGTATATCGAACCTCCTGATTACCCGTTCAATATACCTCTCCTGTGAAAGCCATAACTTCTTGTTCTGTCTGTCACGAACAATCTCCATTCCCAAAATCTGTTGAGCTGGTCCCAAGTCTTTCATGTCGAAAGCCTTGGAGAGTTCCTTCTTCAGCTGGCTGATCTTCGCTGCTTCTTGTCCAACAATCAACATGTCATCTACATACAGTAGAAGAGCAACGAAATTTCCATCTGGAAACCTCTGAATGTATACACACTGATCTGCTGCAGTTCTTTTGTAGCCTTGACCCACCATGAATGAGTCGAACTTCTTGTACCACTGCCTCGGTGCTTGTTTGAGCCCGTACAAGCTCTTTTTCAGCTTGCAAACAAGGTTTTCTTTGCCTGAAACCTTGAATCCTTCTGGCTGCTCCATGTAGATTTCTTCATTCAGATCACCATGAAGAAATGCAGTTTTGACATCCATCTGTTCAAGCTCCAAGTTTAATCTGGCTACCAATCCTAGGATAACTCGGATTGAAGCCATTTTTACCACCGGTGAAAAAATCTCATCAAAGTCAATTCCCTTTTTCTGTAGGAATCCTTTGACCACTAGCCGAGCTTTGTGTTTCACCACTTTTCCGCTGCCATCTTTCTTGAGCTTGAATACCCATTTGTTCTTCAGTGCCTTCATTCCATGTGGGAGCTTCACTATCTCATAAGTATTGTTTTTCTGCAGAGATTCCATCTCATCCTGCATTGCGTGCAGCCATTTGTCTTTGTCCTTATGAGATACTGCTTCGTTGAAGGTTTCTGGCTCCCCCTCGTCAGTAAGCAGAATGTATTCTGATCCTGAGTATCTGGCTGATGGAATCCGGCCTCTCTCGGATCTTCGTACTTGAGGTTCTGGCTGTCTGATATCATCCGGATCTGTGGATGAACTCGAAGCCTCTGATGGAGCAGGTTGCAGCTCCCCTGCTCAACACCTCTTTCCTCCTCTGGTTCTGCTTCTGGTATGTCTTGCACCCCATCATCATCTGTGGCCACTGGTGTTGGTTCTGGTGTGGGGTTGTGTCTGGATTTGCATCGGCATTGTCGGCACTGGTTTTAGAAGGCATCTTGGGCTTTTCAATGTCTTCTATTGTCTGGTCTTCAAGAAACACTACATCCCTGCTTCTGATGACCTTCCTTTCCTTCGGGTCCCATAACCTGTATCCAAATTCTTCGTCTCCATAGCCTATGAAGATGCATGGAGTAGTCCTTGCATCGAGCTTCTGTCTGAGCTCCTTGGATACATGTGCAAATGCTAAACATCCAAATATTCTGAGATGAGAATATGAAGGATTCTTACCAGACCACACTTTCTCCGGAATCTCGAAGTTCAACGGTACGGATGGTGATCTGTTGATCAGGTAGCAGGCGGCACGAACAGCTTCTCCCCAGAATGGCTTTGGCAGTTTGGCCATACTGATCATGCTTCTGACTTTCTCCATAATGGTGCGGTTCATTCTTTCAGCGACACCATTGTGTTGTGGGGTGCGTGGAACAGTCCTCTCGTGTCGAATGCCGTGACTTCCGCAGTAGGCATCGAACTCCCTGGAAGTGTATTCGCCTCCATTGTCTGTACGAAGGCACTTCAGTTTCTTCCCCTGTTTCACGCTCGACCATGGCATGGAACAGTTTGAAATAGTCCAGGACCTGATCCTTTGATTTCAGAAAATACACCCATACTTTCCGAGAAGCATCATCAATAAAAGTCAGAAAATATTTGTTACCGCCTAGTGAGTTTACCTCCAAGGGACCACATACATCAGAGTACACCAGACTGAGTAACTCTGATTTCTTTGTAGATGAGAAATTAAAAGAGACTCTGTGTTGCTTACCGAATAGACAGTGGTTGCAAGGATCCAAATTAGCATTTTTGGAGACGGTGATTAGATCCTTCTTTGTCAAGGTAGACAACCCCCTTTCACTCATGTGACCGAGTCTCTGGTGCCACAGATTTTGAGAAGCCTCCCGTTCAGCTACATTGAGGCTTTCTGCACAAATTTTCACATGAGTCTTGTACAAGGTTCCACAGATGTGTCCTCCGGGCGATGACCATGGCACCTTTTATCATCCTCCAGGTGCCGTTGCTGAAGTGGCTAGCATAGCCCTGTTTGTCAAGGGCTACTCCCGAGAGTAAGTTGAGCCGAAGTTCTGGAACATGTTGACCTCTTTCAGGGTTACTGTATACCCTGCATTTGTCCGCAACTGTACTTCACCAATTCCCGCTATTTGAGAAGAACTGGTATTCCCCATCTTCACTGCTCCAAAGTCTCCTGCTTTGTATGTTGTGAAGAAATCCCTGTGAGGAGTGACGTGGTAGGATGCTGCGCAGTATCTACCACCCACTCGACATCCTGAGTTGCAGTGTGAAGGCATGCTTCTTCCTGGCCGGAGCATATAGCTACATCCACTGTAGTAACTACTAGTGTCTCCGCATCATTCTTCTTTGGCTGGTTATTGCCTTGTCCCTGCTCCCGTTGCAGTTTTCGGCAATTCTTCTTCAAGTGGCCTTCAATGCCACAGTGGAAGCACTTGTATGTCTTTTTCCCGTCCTTGGACCTGCCCCTGCTTTTGCTTCTGCCTCTCCTCCCACCTTGATGTTTCTCATGTTGTCTTCCCCGTTGCTCCGAGACAAGAGCTTCTGTTTGATCTGAGCCCACGTCTTTTCTTCTGGCTTCTTCATTTGACAAGGCATCTTTTACCATAGGCATGGTAAGTTTGCCTCCTGGAGCTGAGTTGCTGAGAGTAACCACCAGAGTCTCCCAGCTATCAGGAAGAGAACTGAGTAGCAAGAGGGCTTGAACTTCGTCTGCCAGTTGCATGTCTACTGCAGACAATTGGTTCACCAGGCTTTGAAACTCGTTGGTGTGTTGCAATGGAAGGAAGTTCCACTCCGCAGCTTCAGGTTCACCAGACGCCTCATGATTAAGGCCTTATTCCGAGCTGTTTTGGCCTGGAACATGTCTTCCAATTTCCTCCACATTTCATAAGCATATGTATCCTGTGCTACATGGTGGAAGACATTGTGACCGATCCACTGCCTAATCTGACCCAAAGTTATGTTGTTGAGTTTATTCCAGTCACACTCCTTAACAGACTCTGGTTTCACTCCCTTCAACTCGATGACATCAAACAGATCTTTACAATGCAAAAAATCTATCATCCTAGGTCTCCAGAGGGAGTAATTAGTGGCAGCCAGTTTAATCATTGCATCAGAATGAGAATCTTCCATCTCCATTTTAAGTTTTAAAGTTTAAAATGGGAATACACTAAAATCGGGTCTGAATTTCACAAATTGGAGGTCACCGTTGCGTCCGGAACGGTTGAAAATGGTGGAATAGACACTTCGTTGGTCTAAATCCGACACAGGGACTGATTTGTAAATTCCTAAAAGTTCTGGGGCAAAACTGTAAATTTCAAAACTTCAGGGGGCTAAATGAAATTTACCAGGCTGCTGACGTGGCAGTGCTGACGTGGCAGGTGGGACCCGCTTTGCTGACGTGGCGGATGACGTGGTAGCTGACGCGGCAAGTTGACGTGGCGTGCTGACGTGGCAAGCTGACGTGGCAGTGTGGGACCCGTATGCTGACGTGGCTGACACGTGTCGCTGACGTGTCGCTGACGTGGATGCTGACTCGGATCGTCTTCAACCTCTGGCGCGCGTGAGACGCGTGATGCGCGTGGGGGCGCGTGGAGACCTCTCTGGACGGCGCGTTCGGCGCGTGAGGGATTCTGGGACGTCGGTTCGGTTGCCGGAAAATACCACCGTGCTCGTCTCGATGTGAACTAGCTGTTGGTACCCTCAAAAGGAATTTTTGACAACTTTTCCGGAACTCGAATTTTCCGAACCAAACTCCGTTCACCGGTTTTTCGATCCCAATGAAGAACAAAAGCTCTGATACCACTTGTTGTGATTCACCGATCACTCTTGGAAGTGTTTGAGGAAAAAACCGAATTCGTATTATTACTACAAGAATAATACACAAGTTTTACACAAAGAAAACTAAATGAAAAACCTCACACTTCTCTCTACAATATACATACACTCACTGGGATGTTGTTTTTATAGTAGAAAAACGACTACTATTCATCCCTGATTTCATGCCACAAATCATGGCTTTATCAAGAATTATTGGCTCCTTTTCTTCAATTGTCAAAGATCACCTAAAGTTGCTTGGCAACTTCTTCATGGAGTCTTCAAATGGTGGTTAGCATGTCATATGCATTACCCATGTATGAAAGTGGCAGCTGAACTAACAGATGTGTCTCATTGAAAAGATGAAGAATAGAATCCACATAAGAGCACTACTCAAAACCATAAATGCTAACCGACTTCATAATTAGTGCATGAGATAATCACTTGAATCGTCCCCAAGAAACTTGGTTTGGTGGTGTAGGGTTTGAAATCTGACTTTCAGATCCTGAGTTCGATTTCAGGGAGTGCGTTTCTTGTAAAAAGCTATGACAACCGGGGATTATACCTACTCCGCTTAAGTTCGCAAAAGGTTATTTGGCAGCCGAATTTCTAACGATTTCAAAAAAAAAAAAAACTTGAATCCTCTCCGACTTCACTATTTATGTCACGAAAACATAATTCCAAACGAACAAGATTCTCATTTTTCTCAAGATGCGCATTCTTAACCTCGTTAACATTTGTAACGTTCTCCAAATCCTCGAATTTCAAGAGACCCACGTAGGTGATTTAACTCTTTGAGAGGTTACAAGTTTCACTACCATATTCACCATCCTTTCTCACAACTACAAACTCTCTTAAAGTCCTAAGATTAGTTAATCTCTCTATTCCTTTAGGCATATAATCTAAACCATTAACAAAAGATATTAAATGCCTTAGATTAACTAACTTTCCAATTCCTTGGGGTAATCTTTTGCATGTGTCACATCCTTGGATGTCTAAAGTTTGCAAATTAAATAACGCTCAACATGTCTCTAGCCATTCGTCTATATCCATGCCATCTAATTGGAGGTATCTTAAATGAATCAATTTTCCTATCCCCTTGAAAAGTGCATTAATCATCATTCGATAGCTATCAGACGAATAATTACCAACTATCGTTAATGCCCTTAAACATATCATTTGATTAAATAAGCTTTGAGATGAATCCACTTTAATCCACCTAATATAAATTAAAAGACTACATAGTTTTTTGGCGTTGGATATGGATATAGGAATAGAGGCGTGTTGGTCAAATTTCAACATTAAATGTCGAAGCTTCTCATGATCAAAAGTGCTTATGGATTTTTGAGAACCTTCAATTTGCACGAAAGAACACTCTTTGTTAGTAAGAAGTTGTGCAAAATCATGCACTATGTCATGCATTTTGCATCTTATAAGAGTACCATCCTCATCATTTTGAAATTCTTGGAAGAAAGATCTTGCGGCTAAGTAATTAAAATACTCTCGACTGATCATCTCCATATCCTCATCATTTTGTATGCTTATAATGTGAAAAGTAAAATAAGGATATGGTCCTGGTTTTGTTATGTTGTTGGAAGAAAGTGTGAAACCTATGACCAAAACACAATCATAATACCAATGTTTCATCACCACACAAATAATATCTCCAAGGGACCAGTATCTTGCACTAAAAAAATTTATATGCGGCATTAATGTCATGAATAAAATGACCTCAGTGACGGGCGAAGCATCAAAACAAGATCTTAAATACCAACTATGTTGGCACCTAAGAATTTGTCTAATCATATGTTATCCAGACCCCGTCATGAGTGTTGCATTAATATAATTATAAAGAATTTAATGCAAATCAAGATAAAGAAATAATTAATATCCTAAGCTCAAGAGAGAAATATTCCGACCTCATTTAAACCTTTATCGGTAAATCCATAGAGAAAATCTGAGAAATGTACCAACCTCTAATCAAAAACCTTCGTTAAACAAACTCCAAATGATTCAAGGATATAATTATAAGAATCTATAAGTAGCCTTATGAACCTAATTATGTCCCTCTCAGTTGTCCATCTAACAAAAATTACGGATCCCAAAAGTGGATCAATCAGATCATCTTGGAATAGTTTAATCGAGTGCTGATCAGTAATCTAAAGATTGATTGGTGAGTGGTAATAGAGAAATAGGCAAGTGGTTTCTTTTTTGTCCTCAGGAATTTCTTCACTTGTTCTCCAAAACCTTGTTGTTTTCGGAAGCCAAGAAAATGAAAGTTCTCGGAATTTTCTCAATCACTGCGCCTTGCTTCGAAATTGCGTTCACCACTGGTGTGCCAGGAGGAACCTGAATTCCCAGCAAAAATTAAGTTCATATATTAATTTTTGATCAAATTTTATGCCAATATATATCTATATAATAAAGGAGAATGGTGTTGGAGGAAAGAAAGTGCATCCAACGGCTCTCTTTATGTGGCTTAATTGACGACCCAGATCATTTCATTGGTAATTGGAGGAAAAAGAGTGAATTGATTGATGGAAATTGTTAAAAATTTTCAAATAGAAAGTTAAAATAAAATCATTTAATTAAAAAATAAAATCATTTAATTCTGTAACACCGTGCCGTAGGCACGGGCAAATACTATAACACTGTGCCGTAGGCACGGGCCAAATACTGTAACACCGTGCCGTAGGCACGTGCATCATTTAATTAAAAAATAAAATCATTTAATTCTGTAACATCGTGCCTTAGGCACGAGCAAATACTATAACACGTGCACCGTGCCGTAGGCACGTGCATCATTTAATTAAAAAATAAAATCATTTAATTCTGTAACATCGTGCCTTAGGCACGAGCAAATACTATAACACCGTGCACCGTGCCGTAGGCACGTGCATCATTTAATTAAAAAATAAAATCATTTAATTCTGTAACATTGTGCCGTAGGCACGGGCAAATACTGTAACACCGTGCCGTAGACACGGGCCAAATACTATAACACCGTGCCGTAGGCACGGGCAAAAACTAGTATATATATATGGAAAAAAAAAAAAAAAAAAGAGCGAAATGGTGATTTGTATACATTATAAACTCATTAATGGCCCTTTTGTTTAGATTATGGGGAATTTTCAGCTTTCATTCTAGAATGAGATGTCAAAAATATCATTGATTTAGTTATAGAAGATTGGCTCAAATGGTTGTAGGTTAGAAATGATTTGGTACCAAGTAACCAATAAATATTCATATAATAAGGAGTCACTTTTAAGAATAAAATGCACATGTACCTTGATGAGTTAATTCTAGTCCCAACACGAAAATCAACCGGAATAAATTGTATATTTTATCTTAGTCTGGTCACTCTTGAAATCATATCTCAATAGCCAAATCAATAAATCCTATAAATAAAAATCCAATTTTTACAACACAAAAACACAATCTCATGCTACTCTATAAAACTTCATACTGACCAAATTAATTGATTTGATTTTCCATAAGATGAAATAAATTAATTGAAATTCTAGTCAGATAACGAGCATATGACTTTATTGATTAATTATTTCATTGGAAAAAAAAAAAAAAAAACATGATTTGAATTCTCGGCATAGCTAACTTGGACCGCAAAACCTGTTATGTTTTGCATTATGTGCTTTTCATTGAAAATTTTAATTTCGAAACTAACCACCAAAATAAAATAAAAATGAAAAGATGAAGAATCTGGAGAGCAGTGACTCACCTTTTTGAATCCTATCCATCATTTCCTCTGGCATTTTGCATTTGGATCCTTCCCCGTCAAGATTGAATGGTGTTGGAATAGAAATTATTAAAAACTGCAGCTACATCAACATTGCAAATAACTAACTAATTAAAGACATTTTTTTAAAATAAAAAAATACCTGTTGGATTATGAGACCATCAATATAGATTGTAGGAATGTGAGAGATCTTCGACCAATCGTCTTCCGATTTTTAGAAACGTGCTTTCAAAAAAGGACACTTATCAATCTTCAGTGTCTTCATTGTTGTGCTCCGAAGAAGTTGATTTGGAATCGACTTTAGTTTATCACATTGATCAATCTCCAAGAAGTTGAGTTGGGGCATGACTGTAATATCTTCTTTTCCAAAATCCCACTCTTCCCATTCATACAAATGCCCAAGTGAGAGTGTTTTCAATTTAGGAAAGGCTGTAATTGATGAAGATGTGCCACTACTACTTCCTATTCCCAAAAATTCATCACCCACTCTTTTTAGTCGAAGAATACCCGATAATTTGAGTACTTCAAGTGATGGCAATTTTCCCAAAGGAGGCATATTCTCCAAGTTGAGGCAATCGCTAATCTTTAAATCCTTCAGCTTATTTAATGATAATATCCAATTTGGGAATCGAGTATTGCCTTCATATGAATCTATCTCTAACGACTCTAGATTTGGAGGTGGTCGTAAGGCTTCAATAATTTCTTCATGCTCCATTCCCTCCGTCCGTCTTTCATGATATCCCTCACGAAACAATAATTCCAAACAAACAAGATTCTCCTTTTTCTCAAGATGCGCATTCTTAACCTCATTAACTTCGGTAACATTCTCCAACCCCCGAATTCTAAGAGACCCTCGGAGGTGATTTAACTCTTTGAGACCCTCAAGGTTACATGCTTTTCTACCATATTTGCCGTTCCTTCTCACAACTACAAACTCACTTAAAGTCCTAAGACTAGTTAATCTCTCTATTCCTTTAGGCATATAATCTAAACGATTAATACGAAATATTAAATGTCTTAGATTAACTAACTTTCCAATACCTTGGGGTAATCTTTTGCATGTTTCACATCCTTGTGTGTCTAAAATTTGCAAATTAAATAACTTGCAACATGTCATAGGTAATTCTTCTATATTATACATGCAATCTAATTGGATGTATCTTAAATGAATCAATTTTCCTATCCCCTTGAAAAATGCATTAATCATCATTTGACGGTCCAACAACGAACCAATACCGACTATCTTTAATGTCCTTAAACATGTTATTTGATCAAGTAAGCTTTGATATGAATCCACTTGAGTTGGATTAATATAAATTAGAAGGCTACGTAGCTTTTTGGCATTGGATATGGACACATGAATAGAAGCATCTTTGTCTAACACCAAATTTAAATGACGAAGCTTATCGTGATCAAAAGTGTTTATGGATTCTTGAGAACCATCAATTCGCACGAAAGAACACTCTTTTTTAGTAAGATGTTGTGCAAAATCATGCACTATGTCATGCATTTTGCATCTTATAATAGTACCTTCCTTATCATTTTGAAACTCTTGGAAGAAAGATCTTGAGGCTAAGCAATTAAAATACTCTTGACCAATCATCTCCATATCCTTACTTTCTTTTGGCTCAATATAACCTTGAGCAATCCATAATTTAACCAATTCATCTTTTTCTAGATCATAGTCTTTTGGGAAGACCGCACAATAAGAGAAACACCGTTTTATCTTTGAAGGCAAATCATTATAACTTAGTAGTAGTGGAGCTACAACACCTTTTTCAAACTCTTCTAGCTGCCACAACTCACTATTTAATATAATTTGCCACTCTTCCCAACTTTTTTTAAATTGCAAGAGACTCCCGATGGTTTTGGCAGCAAGTGGCAAGCCCTTACACCTCTCTACAATTTTTCTACCAATTTCTTGCAGTTGTTCATAGTCAGACTCAGAATGAGATCTACCAGAAAATGCAATTCGTTCGAACAACGACCAGCATTGTTGTTCAGATAATCCTTTGATGGAGATAAAATCAGTTGACTGCATCATTTTAGCAGTTTCCTCCTTACGAGTGGTAACCAAAATCTTACTTCCGCGAAGTCCATTCATTAGACAATTGCGGAATGGCTCCCACTTGCGATAATCTTCCGTCCACACATCATCTAAGACAAGGAAAAATCTTTTCCCTGCAATAGATGTATTAATCCGTAGAAGAAGTGAATTAAACTCGACTAAATTAGTGGCAGAACCTTCCAAAGCTTCAATGATTGCTTTAGCAACCCTAAGCTCATCAAAAGGGTCCGATACACACACCCACATTCTTATATCAAAATGATTAATGACATCAATATCATTGAAGGCATATTGAGCAAGAGTTGTCTTGCCAATGCCACCCATCCCTACGAGAGAGATTATTTGGACGGCATTTTGTTCTGCACTACCCTCACATAACAACTTGCTCTTTAGAGTATTATTCTCCTCATCTCTACCGCATACTTCTGACACATTAATTAAGCCAGTACTTTGTAACCGCTCAGATTTCTCAACACTTCTAATGACATTCAAATTAAACAAATCTTTCTGTCTTGAAATATCATCTACTCTTTCATTGATTTCTTTTATCTTTATAGCAATATCACGACGAATAAATATTTTTTTGAATCCAAAGCCAGAGGCAGCAGGAAAGAGGAACATACCTTCTTCGATTTTCAGTTGGAGCCTTGCAGTGTTCCACTCATCCAACACATCCTCCATGTCGTAAGATGTGTGTTTGAGATTTTCTAACCAAAGTCTCACTGTTTCCTCCTTCCATTGCCTTTGCTCTGCATCAACCATCAGAGCTTGAATGGCTTCGAAATTGGCTCTCAGCCTCTTCACTTCTCGGCCAACACCCGTTACAAGCCTCACCCGTTCTTTTGCCTCTTCCACTGTCGTTGAAATCAGCTGCTCCAAGACTTTCGAAACGATCGCATCAACCATATTGTTGAAAGTTTGTAAATTATTTCCAAATTGCTGAAAAATTATGATGTTATTGTGAGGATGCCCGCATGTTATGCCAATTCTTATAGTGCATGTAAAGTAAGCAATCATGGAATATTTTTATTTTGCTCCATGTTACAGATGCTTTACTTGTTTATCATTTTTTTTTATTGAAAGGAAAGTACTTCTTTCCTTGTTTGCTGGGAATAACCATCTGTTGTTTGCTGGGAATTCAAGAGTCTTATAGATGCTTTACTTGTTTATCTTTTTCTTATAGATGCTTTACTTGTTTATCATTTTTTTAATTGAAAAGAAAGTAATTCTTTCATTGATTCCACAAATTAATCTAAATTGTTCATCTCTTTCGGAATTTATAGGACTCCTTTTGCAATGTTTATTCAAGAAACGATCTTATTGAAAGTTGAGGGATTATTTGTTGTGGAAATGCATTCATTCTTCGAAATATTTATGCTAAATTAACGTGAATGCCACTCAGCTCATTATCCACGAAACAACCTTTGAGTTGACGTTAGGCGAAGGAGTCCCCACACGCCATGGGAATCAAGTGTTATCAAAATTGACTCGCTGTACTCAGACTTATCTTATAAATTTACATGTAGATAATAATCTGGAATTTTTTTTTTCTAAATATATGACATAATGTTCTTGATCCTTACCACCATTGATAGTTTTGAGTTATCCTAAATTTCGGAAGTCTTGGATGAATTCTTAAAATATGATTGGTTTACCATTGAACTTGGTAAACCAATTAATTTTGAGAAACCAAAAAAATAGAGCTTAAATATTTTTCAATTAATTCCAACCGATCATAAAGGCGGTATCCAATTTAGTCAGGTTAAAATCAATTTAATTAAGTCCAACTAATCATAAAGGCGGTATCCCATTAAGTAAGGTTTTAAATAATTTATATATTATAATTAAGGGAGATTAATCTAAATATTAATAATAAAAACTTAACCTTTCACCCCAGTAGATGGAAGTTACCTCATGTTGAAAAGTAAAAATAAAGAGAGAAAAGTAAAGTAAAGAAAGAATTATTACTTAAAATAAAATAAATTAAATACATAAAGTTGTAAATAAACAAACAAGATGCAATCTTTTTAGTATTCTTAAGGAAATCCCTAGAAAAAAATATGAATTGGAATTCTGATTTCGGTCTAAATTTATAGACAAATTTTTGGTCCACGCGTCGCGATGCGTGGAACATTACGCCTCGCGACGCGCCGTTGATATGTGCCACGTGTACACGGCTTCGCTGAGATGATGACACGTCTTTGTCGGCAGAATTATTGGCCCGACGTCGTGACGTGGAAAGTTAGTGCGCGTCGCGATGCTGATGTCAGCAATGACTCGTGTCGATGATGATTGTCGACAGCATATGATGATGACACGTGTCCGGCGCATGTTAGCATATTTGTTGTGATGTTGACACGTGGTAGGCGCATGTTAGCAATTGCACATGATAGCAAGCTTCTCTGATTTTGACATGTGTCCGGAGCACATTAGCAGTCGCGACGCCATAATTCCAATTTTGCCATTTTTGTCCGTTTTTCGCTGTCATGGCCCCAATTTGATCCAGTCAGTCCTGAAACATTATTTATCTACAAAATACACAAAACACATCAAAATATTCACAAAACTTAAGAAACTATATAAAATATTAAGTCAAATGGACTGTAAATATTGATATATTTACCGCTTATCAATAACCTTAGCAAAAAAAATGCAAGTAAATTTTGATTTCGAAACTGACCACCAAAATAAAATAAAAATGAAAAGAAGAATCTGGAGAGCAGTGACTAACCAATTTGATACACCTTTTTGAATCCTATCCATCATTTCCTCTGGATTCTTCCCCATCATTCTCCTGCAGGCTTTATACAAGATTGAATAGAAATTATTAAAAACTGCAGCTACTTCCACATTGCAAATAACTAACTAATTGAATATAATTTTTAAAAATAAAAAAATACCCATGGGTCAATAGTATTTGAATTCAATAAGTTCCACTTCCCACATCTTAACTAGTAATACAGATTGTAGGAATGTGAGAGATCTTCGACCAGTCGTCTTCCGTTTTTTCAAAACATTCTTTTAAATAGGACATCGATCAATCTCCAATGTCTTCATTTTTGTGCTCCGAAGAAGTTGATCTGGAATCGACTTCAGTTTATCACATTGATCATACACAAGTGGTTGATTTGGGGGCATGACTGTAATATCTTCTTTTCCAAAATCCCACTCTTCCCATTTATTCAAATACCCAAGTCGGAGTGTTTTTAATTCAGGAAAGGCTGTAATTGATGAAAATGTACCACTACTTGCTATTCCCAAAAATTCATCACCCACTCTTTTTATACGATTCATATCCCATACTTCGATTCACACCAACATTAAATGTCGAAGTTGTTGAAAACAGCTTGGATGCTAGCTGTGATGATGTATGAAGGAAGCTTGCAAGACAAGCTTGTGAGACAGCTGTGAAAACGTGTGAACAGTGCACACGTTTTCTAGCACTATAAAATGGAGCCTCTAGATCCATTGTAATTTATCCCAGAAATCCTAGAGTGAGTAAAATAGAGAGTAAGGTGGTGTGAGAGTTTTTTGTAAAGCTTGGGTTATAAACCTTTGTAATTCTTTTGTTTGTGTAATAAAAGAAGAGTTTTCTCTCCAATCACCTCTATTATTGTGTGTTTAATCACAACAAGTGGTATCAGAGCTAAGGTTACTCGGAGGGATCCCGAAACTCGGAAACAGAAGTTCGGTTCGGAAAGTCGGTTCCGACAAAAGTTGTCGAAAATCGATTTTGAGCATACCATCAGACTTTTCACGGCGAGACGAGCACGGTGGTATTTCTCGGCGATCAAACGGAGGTCAGACGAAGCCGCACGCGCCTTCCAGTAGCTGTTTCACGCGCCGACCACGCTCACACGCGCCGCACGCGCGCTGAAGGTTGAAGACAACGCCACGTCAGTGCCACGTCAGCGCACAGTCAGCAGTCCAGTCAGCGCACAGTCAGCAGTCCAGTCAGCAGCCACGTCAGCGCCACGTGTCAGCCACGTCAGCAAGAAGTGCCACGTCAGCGGTGCCAGGTAATTTTCAGATAGATCCCTGAACTTTATGGAAATTACAATTTAGCCCCTATACTTTCAGAAATTTTCAATTTAATCCCTGAACTTTTTGGAAATTGCAATTTAGTCCCTGAACTTTTCCGTAATTGCACTTTGGCCCCTGATCTTTTGGAAATTGCACTTTGACCCCTGTAATTTCTGAAATTTGCAATTTGGTCCCTGTGTCGGATTTTGACAAACGAAGTGTCATTTCCACCATTTTCGACCATTCCGGACGCAACGGTGAGGTCCGTTTTTTTTGAAATTCTTCTTAGAATTTTTATGATGGATGGGGGCAATGGAAAAATGGTTTTGTTAACCAGTACAAACTATTTCACATGGAGAGGAAGGATGAAAGACCTTCTGTATGTGAAGGATTATGATGGATCGGTATTTCTGGAGTAGAAACCAGAAGGAATGTCCGATGATAAGTAGGCTAATCTTCACCAGAAAACATGCAGTACTATTCGTCAGTGGATCAACGACAGTATCGTGAACCATGTCAGTGAAGAGATAAATGCACGTGTCTTATGGAGAAAGCTGGAGGAGCTTTTTCGAGCAAAGACTGGCAACAACAAGCTGTACTACATCAAGAAGATGATGGGTTTGAAATACCAGGAACGTACAGGTGCGGCGGACCATATCAACGATTTCCTCGGCACCATGAAAGAATTATCGGGATTGGGCATAGACTTCGGTGATGAGGTAAATGGCTTAATACTCCTTAATACGTTACCAGAATCTTGGGAAACGTTCAGATCTACGGTGATAAATTCAGCCGCAGATGTGAAAGTCACTATGGAGATGGCAAAGACCAGAATCTTCGAGGAAGAAAAGATGACAAGAATGCAGGAGTCAGCATCAACCTCAACCTCAGAAGCTCTAGTGACAGAGAAGAACACCAGAAGGGGGAGGAGTAAAAGCCGAGGCCCAGGTAGACCAGACAAGAACCGAGGTAAATCAAGAACCAGAGATATTGAGTGCTATCACTGCAAAAAGAAAGGCCATATGAAGAGGGATTGCTACAAGTTGAAGAACGAGCAGTCCAGGAGAGATGGTGACTCTAAAATGTTGGGAGTGTTCAAGGAGTTTCAGCCCTGATGGAGAGAGAAACCGGTAAGAAACTCAAATGCATCAGAACAGATAACGGTGGAGAATACAGAGGTCCGTTTGATCAGTATTGCAAGACGCAAGGAATCAGACATCAAACGACACCTCCGAAGACACCTCAGCTGAATGGCCTAGCTGAGAGGATGAACAAAACCTTGTGTGAAAGGGTCAGAAGCTTGCTGTCACAAGCCAAGCTGCCGAAGACATTTTGGGGGGAGGCACTCAACACAACAATACATGTTTTGAACATGTCCCCAGCTGTCGCACTGAAAGGTAATGTTCCTAACCAAGCTTGGATAGGTAAAGAAGTGCCATACGAACACTTGCACGTCTTTGGGTGCAAAGCATTTGTACACATCCCAAAAGACGAGAGATCCAAGCTTGATGCAAAGACACGACAATGTGTCTTTATTGGCTATGGTCAGGATGATTTCGGCTACAAACTCTATGATCATGTAGAGAAAAAGATTGTCAGAAGCCGAGATGTTGTCTTCGTTGAAGACCAGACCATAGAAGATATCAGAAATGAGATGAAGACAATGCCCCAGTAATACGGAGATGTGAATCCAGAACCTCATACACCGGTGTCAGTAGGAGTTGAAGATGAGGTTCCCAGACAGGAGGGTACAAGTGATGAAGCTCCCAGAGATGATGATCATGATCAACCACCAGTACTAGGAGTTACACCAACAGTTCCACAGAGAAGGTCTGACAGAGATAGGCGACCTTCAACCAAATACTCTGCATATGAGTATGTGTTGCTTACTGACGGGGGAGAACCCGAGAGCTATCAGGAGGCTGTGGAAACAGAAGACAGAGAAAAGTGGGAGGAAGTCATGCAAGATGAGATGAAATCTTTGCATGACAATCACACTTTTGAGTTGGTGAAATTGCCAAGAGGCAAACGGGCTTTGAAGAACAAATGGGTATACAGGGTGAAGCAACAGGAGAATACTTCACAACCCCGATACAAAGCCAGACTAGTCGTCAATGGATTCAATCAGAGGAAAGGCATTGACTTCGATGAAATCTTCTCTCCAATTGTGAATATGTCATCCATCAGAGTGGTACTCAGCTTAGCAGCAAGCCTCGACCTGGAAGTTGAGCAGATGGATGTCAAGACCGCATTTCTTCACGGAGATCTGGAAGAAGAAATTTACATGGAGCAATCAGAAGGCTTCAGAGTCAGCAGGAAAGAGGACTATATGTGCAGACTCAGAAAAAGCCTCTACGGTTTGAAACAGGCACCAAGACAGTGGTACGTGAAGTTTGAGTCAGTTATGGGGGAGCAGGGATACAAGAAGACGACTTCAGACCATTGTGTCTTCGTTCAGAAATTCTCTGACGATGACTTTATCATCTTACTGCTATATGTAGATGATATGTTGATAGTTGGCCGGAATCAATCGAGGATTGATAATTTGAAGCAGCAACTGAGTAAGTCTTTTGAGATGAAAGACTTGGGGCCAGCTAAACAGATTCTTGGCATCAGGATCGGTCGTGATCGGAAAGCCAGGAGATTATACTTGTCACATGAGGAGTACATCGAGAAGGTACTTCAGAGATTCCAGATGGACAACACTAAAGCGGTTAGCACTCCTCTTGCTACCCACTTTAGATTGAGTACACAACAGAGTCCCTCTACTGAGACAGAGAAAGAGGAAATGAAACAGGTTCCATACACCTCAGCAGTGGGAAGTCTTATATATGCCATGGTGTGCACGAGGCCAGACTTAGCACACGCAGTTTGATTGGTCAGCCGGTTTATGTCAAACCCAGGACGGGAACACTGGAATGCGATCAAATGGATCATGCGGTATCTTCGAGGCACATCCAAGATGAGATTATGTTTTGGAAGCAGCGACAAACCAGTGTTGATGGGCTACACCGATTCAAATATGGCAGGAGATGTGGATACCCGAAAGTCTACTTCGGTGTATCTGATTACTCTCGCAGGAGGAGCTGTGGCATGGCAGTCTAGGTTGCAGAGATTTGTTGCATTTTCTACAACAGAGGCAGAATTCATCGCAGCTACAGAAGCTTGCAAGGAATTGTTGTGGATGAAGACATTCGTCCAGGAATTGGGTTTCAAGCAGGAGAAGTACATTTTGTACTGCGATAGCCAGAGTGCTATCTATCTCGGTAAAAATTCCACCTTTCATTCAAGGTCAAAACATATCGATGTGAGGTATCACTGGATACGGGACGTCCTGAGCTCAAGGCTGTTAGAACTCAGGAAAATTCACACCGACGACAACGGTGCCGATATGTTCACAAAGGTTTTACCGAAGGAGAAGCTTGAAATATGTTGTGCCATAGCTGGGATGACAAAACTCTCCACATAGTCAGAGTGGGGAGAGACAGAGAACTACAATTGGCTTGATCCCAACTCAGGGTACGTAGGCAGTCATACAGATGCAGCCAGGGGAGGATCCTTTGGAGGATCCGATTTGGATGATTGATGGTCGGCTCGGATTTTGGGGAAATCTTCACCGAGGGGGAGATTTATTGAAAACAGCTTGCATGCTAGTTGTGAAGATGTATGAAGACAGCTTGCAAGACAAGCTTTTGAGACAGCTTGCAAGACAAGCTTGTGAGACAGCTGTGAAAACGTGTGAACAGTGCACACGTTTTCTAGCACTATAAAATGGAGCCTCTAGATCCATTGTAATTTATCCCAGAAATCCTAGAGTGAGTAAAATAGAGAGTAATGTTGTGTGAGAGTTTTTTGTAAAGCTTGGGTTATAAAACTTTGTAATTCTTTTGTTTGTGTAATAAAAGAAGAGTTTTCTCTCCAATCACATCTATTATTGTGTGTTTAATCACAACAGAAGCTTCTCATGATCAAAAGTGCTTATGGATTCTTGAGAACCTTTAATTCGCACGAAAGAACAATCTTTTTTAGTAAGAAGTTATGCAAAATCATGCATTTTGCATCAAAAGTGCATATTGAGCAAGAGTTGATTTGGACGGCATTTTGTACTTCACTACTTTCGCATAACAACTTGCTCTTTAGAGTATTATTCTCTTCGTCTCTACCGCATACTTCTGACACATTAATTAAGGCAGTGCTTTGTACCCGCTCAGGTTTCTCAACAGTTCTAATGACATTCAAATTAAACGAATCTTTCAATCTTGAAATATCATCTACTCTTTCATTGATTTCTTTTATCTTTAGAGCAATATCATGACGAATAAAGATTTGTTTGAATCCAAAGCAAGAGGCAGCAGGAAAGAAGGAACATACCTTCTTCATCTGATCTGAGAATCATTTATTTTCAGTTGGAGCCTTGCAGTGTTCCACTCATCCAACATATCCTCCATGTCGTAAGATGCGTGTTTCAGCTTTTCTAACCAAACTCTCACAATTTCCTCCTTCCATTGCCTTTGCTCTGCATCAACCATCAGAGCTTGAATGGCTTCAAAATTGTCTCCCAGACAATTTACTTCTTTGTCAACACCCGTTACAAGCCTCACCCGTTCTTTTGCCTCTTCAACTTTCGCTGAAATCAGCTGCTCCAAGACTGCGGAAACGATGGCATCAACCATATTGTTGAAAGTTGAAGATTATTTAGTGATTAAAGAGGAGATTATTTAGTGATTAAAGAGGAATTCAAATGCGTAAAAAGAAAAGAATGAAATTGACACTTATCTTCTAAATTTACATGTAGATAATGATCTTGATTTTTTTTTAAATATATGACATAAAGGTCAGGATCCTTGCCACTATTGATGATTCTGAATTGTCTTAAATTTTAATATAATGATTTAAAGGTTAAGTTATACCAAGAAAGTAATGATATATATTTTTCAATATCACTAAAATTTTGAATTAAGTATTTTAGAAAAATCTTATGGTTTGAGAGTGCATGTAGTATTGTTGTACAAGAAATTCAAATGTGTAAAAAGAAAAGAATGAAACTGAGATTTATCTTTTAAATTATTACATGTATATAATGATCTAGATTCTTTTTAAATATACTTCATAACGGTCTTGACCGGGAATTCATTTTGACCATTCATATTGAGGATAAGACTAGGAAAAGAAAGAGTCATGGAATACAATAAAATGCCTTGTGGACCCTCTCATGCATGTTGGAATTCATGCCCTCTCCAAATCGAAAAATTCATGAACTTGTGAAGCCTAACAGATCATACAACTTGGTTTTGATTATGATTTATTTTCGGGACGGTTCTGGAAGATTTTCGAATTGAAATTTAGAATTCGGAACTGAATGATATTCGGAAATAAGACTTTATGAGTTGGAAAATAGGTTGAAATATTTTTAAGTGAAGTTTCGTCAGGTTGGAAAACGTGTGGTTTCGAGAATCGGTTGTGCGATTTTTATTTATATCGTTATACGCGTGAAAATTTCTTATTTCGATTATAAAATATTCAAACGAACTTCAACTGAGCTGATTCTTGAACCATCAGACTCGTTTTTCTGAGACGAACAACTTTTGTGTTGAACACTATTCGAAATTTGCATAAAAATTGCTTCAAAAATGGAAATTAATTTCTGTGAAAACCTCATGATAGGGGCCTGATTATAATTGTTGGGGGTCTGAAAGTAATTTTATGAAATATTTCTCTAAATACCCCATAGTTTCAAGTAATTGTAAAACATGCATAAGCTCCAAAACTCTCTCAGTGGAACCCTTTCTCCTCCAAACACGTTTTGGCTACTGTTGGTCGCGCCGGCGGCCTGCCGACCTGTGCGACCAGCTAGGGGGGTGCGCTTGCCACCCCTCCACCTTGTGGTGGCCAGCCGCAGCCCCAGAACGCAGACGAACAGGGAAAATGAAAGCAATATGCGCGGATATGAGTTTGTTGATCCCGGCTCCTCGCTTCGTTTCACTGCCCGAGTCACCCGAAAAATCGAAGCTCTCAGAGAATACTATAAGGTTGAAATTGAATGTGCCACAAACTTCCAGGAAGTTGCTGCTGTGGGCATAAGGATCTTCGATTGCACTTCCCCCGAACTGAACTGATTGAATGCATGCCTTGATGTCACAGACATTTGCTGGTAAATGTGGAAGTATAATACATGATATAAAGCCATCAACTATCGGGATTGTTTTGTCTCAAATGGGAGTTGGTGGTGCTACTTCCAAAGGTTTAGCTTCTTGATTGTTCATGTTAATCAGTGCTTTCTGATCTTCTCATCTTTCTCTTCTCAATTATCTGATAATTCTTTCAATTTATGAGTCAAGGAGACGGATTTCAAAGCTTCTACTTCTTCTCATGTAGTGTTTGAGAACCTGAAATAAAGAAAATAAAAATAATAAGTAAAAATAAATTAGACACAAATAAAGTATCTAACCTCAAAATTAATAGTAAAAGATAAATAAGTCACCGGTAATGGCGCCAAAAACATAATCGGATGAAATCACACATGTAACGCAAGCGCACGTATCGCTCAAGTAGTATAAAATATATCGATCCCACGAGGACTTAATACCTATGTTATTAATTTATTGAAGTTAAATTTCTACAAGTATCTAAAAATTGATTATTGTTTGATTGGTGATTTTAACTAAAGACAAGTAATTAAAATAATGCAAAAGTAAAATTCTAAAAAGTAATCAATATTATGAAACTATCTAGGGTTATGAATCATTCCAATATTCTTCTAAGGATGAAGTGACTATCTTATGCTTTGTAATATGTCAGTTTATTAACATGTAACACGAAAATATGCAAAAGACTCTTCCGATGATCGAATGCAAACACTCAAAGTAACCAAATTAAGTATATTCTTATATTAATTAAGAAACTCTGAATTCATTAAGGTCAAGTTCCAATTATGGCTACCCACGGGTATATTCTTATCCTGAAAATAAATCTCTAAGGTGAGATCGTAAGCTATTGAGTCAAAGACTGAAACCTAAAATTCTTTTTCCAAGTTCATTTTATGTATATCACATCAATCTTATTAATGGTCAATTAACAAGAAGCATTAAGATTAAAACTGAATAAATAAACCAATACATCAGACAAGACACAAAATAACCAACTTATAAACCAATGATATTGAAATTCATCACAACCCTAAATAATGTATTTAGTTACAACACATACCTAGGATTACTAAAGACATAAATAAATAAAACATCATAAAATAAGTTGAAATCTAAAAAGTTAAAACAAAACAATAAAAATAAAATACTGAAGTTAGGGGATCCACTTTTAATAGTCAAATGTAGGAATCTTACTTTATTATAATATAGAAACTATCTGTATTATCCAAATAATTAAGTTCAACCAGCCATAAATGCGGTATTATTATTTGTCCATAACCAGCCATATAAGTGGTAATCAGCTGTCACCTAAAGACCGACCATCCAAGTTGTAGATCTTTGAGTCATCTTTCATCTGGAAGTTGAATAACCTTAATCCAATATCGGATTAAAGAGTTATGGCTATAATACGAAAATTGCGTAAAGTTGAAATTTTTGAAATTGTACTTCGTTAGAACGTCATTTCAAGTTTCCAACCTCTAAAATCCAAATGTCAAGTCCAGTTTTTTCCCTTCTTAGTTCCACATTTCGTACTGATTGATTCCATTGAGTCCCGATTTTATTTTATATGTAAAATAAATAAAAACACATCAAAACATTCATAAAAATCGAGAAACTATACAAAATATTAAGTAAAAGGGGCGGTAAATATTGATATATTTTCCGCTCATCAGGCACTTCAGTTTCTTCACTATTTCACGTTCGACCATGGAATAGAACAGTTTGAAATAATCCAGGACCCGATCCTTTTTTTTCGAAAAATTCACCCATACCTTCCGAGAAGCATCATCAATGAATGTCAGAAAGTATTTGTTACCGCCTAGTGAATTAACCTCTAAAGGACCACAAACATCAAAGTACACCAGACTGAGCATCTCTGATATTCTCGTAGAAGAGAAATTAAATGAGATTCTATTATGTTTATCGAATAGACAGTGATTACAAGGATCTAATGCAGCATTCTTGGAGATAGTGATTAGATTCTTCTTTGTCATGGTAGACAATCTTTTTTCACTAATATGATCGAGTCTCTAGTGCCACAGATTTTGAGAAGCCTCATGTTCAGCTACATTGAGGCTTTCATCACATATATTCACATGAGTCTTGTATAAAATGCCACAAATATGTTCTCGGTATATTTTATCATTCTCCAAGTATCATTGCTAAAGTGGCTAGCATATCCCTATTTTTCAAGGGCTACCCCTGAGAGTAGATTGAGCCGAAATTCTAGAACATGTCTCACATCCTTCAGGGTTATTATATACAATGCATTTGTCCACAACTGAATTTCACCAATTCCCACTACCTGAGAGGAACTGGTATTTCCCATCTTCATGCTCCAAAGTCTCATGTTTTGTATATTGTGAAGAAATCCTTGTGAGAGGTGACGTGGTAGGATGCTGCAGTATCTACCACCCTATCAACATCTTGATTTGTAGTGTAAAGGCATATTTCTTCATGGCCGGATCAGATAGCTACATCTCCTGAGGTAACTACTAGTATCTTCGTATCATTATTCTTCGGCTGGAAATTGCCATGACCCTACTCCCGTTGAAGCTTTCGAAAATTCTTCTTTAAGTGGCATTCTATGCCACAATGGTAGTACTTCTATGTAGGCTTTCTTCCGTCTGTGGATTTACCTCTACTTTTGCTTCGACCTCTCACTCTGTCTCGATTTTGATCTTATTGTCTTCCTCGATTCTCCGTGACAAGGGCTTGTGTCTGATCTATGCCCACGTCTTTTCTTCTGGCCTCCTCATTTGATAAGACATCTTTTACTATAGGCATGATAAGTTTATTTCCTGGAGCTGAATTGCTGAGAGTAACCACCAAAGTTTCCCGACTATCTGGAAGAGAACTGAGTAGTAAGAGGGCTTGAACTTCATCTTCTAGTTGCATGTCTACTGTAGACAACTGGTTAACCAGGCTCTGGAACTCGTTGGTGTGTTCTGCAATGGAAATTCCACACCGTAGCTTCAGGTTCACCAAACGCCTCATTATTGAGGCTTTATTATGAGCTGTCTTGGCTTGGAATATGTCTTCCAATTTTATCAACATTTCGTAAGTATTTGTGTCCTGTGCTACGTGGTGGATGACACCATGGCCAATTCACTGCCTAATCTGACGCAGAGTTCTGTTATTGAGTTTATTCCAGTTATACTCTTTAACAGATTTTGTCTTACTTCATTCATCTCGATTTTATCGAACAGACCTTTGCAGTGCAAATAATCTATTATCTGAGGCCTCCAGAGGGAGTAATTAGATAATATTAGCTTGATCATCGCACCAGAAGAGGAATCTTCAATTTTCATTTTAAGTTTACAACTAAAAGTGAAAATTGGATAAAAATCATGAATGATTTTCACAAATCAGAGGTCAGCTTTGCATCCGGAAATGTCGGAAATGGTGAACTAGACACTTCGTTGGTCCAAATCCGACCCAAAGGCTTATTTATAAATTTCAAAAACATCTGGGGCTAAAATATAAATTTCAGAGACTTTAGGGCGCTAAATGGAAATTTACCAAGTATGCTGACGTAGAAGACACGTGGCTGAAATGGGACCCACTTCGCTGATGTTGCTGACACATGGCGTTGAATGGCTGATGATGTGTCATTGACTGTGTGCTGACGTGGCGCTAACGTACGCTGATATGGCACTGACATGTGCTGATGTGGCGGACATATCATCGTTTTCAACCTCCAGAAGCATGCGGAGCGTGCTGCGCCTATCAGAGCGTGGAACTCTTCTACTCGATGCGTGCGGGAGTTCTGGACATCGGTTTGATCACCGGAAAATACCAATATACTCGTCTCGATGTGAACAAGCTGATGGTATGCTCAAATTTGATTTTTGAAAACTTTCCCGAAACCCGAATTTTCCGAACCGAGTTCCGTTCTTCGTTTTTACAACCCTAATGTATAACCAAAGCTCCTGATACAACTTGTTGTGATTCTCTTATCCCCGAAGAGTGTTTTTGAGGAAAAAACCGATTCTATCACTACAAAAATAGACTTTACAAAGTGTTTAAACTCTTTACAAAAATCTCATTCTCTAACACTCTCTAAGCTTTCTTCGCCTAAAGCTCACAAATGAGCTATGTATTTATAGAAAAATTTATGCTCAAAAAATCAACACTTGAATAATGTCCACTAAAAGTAATCTTGGAAGTTTGTATCATTTTCAAACTTCCACCTAAAGTTGATTTGGCGGCTTGCTTGCAATGGTGGTGGCAGCTGGATTCTTCACATACCCCAGTGTCTCTTGAATCTTGATACCGACATGATTTTAAGAGGGAAAAAAATAGGCTTTTATGACAATGCAGGGGGAAAGGCTCTCCATTACCGCTGTTTTGCCATGTCAAGTTCTCCACATATTTTCGAGAATCATTTGCCTATTCATCTATGTAGCTCGGTTCGCTTGTAGACAGTGACAAAGGTCGCTGAAGCTTTTTTTGGAACCTTGGGGAAAAATTTAATGAAATCTTATAATTAGAGATATTTTTAGAAATAATAATCATATTATTTGTTCGGAAAAAAAAAAGATAAATGTTTGTTAGAATGTAATAATTTTAATAATTCTATACTACAATTAACTAATTTATTAGAGAAATTTTATTATTGTTTACATAAAAATTATTAATAATTTTATAGTACACTTAAATAGATAAATACAAATTTTTATGATGTATTGTATTTGAGGTGAGATCTTTTCTTGACTATTTGCCATTTGTCCTTCACAATATCAATCTTGAACAAAGAGTATTCAATTTGTTCAGAATAGTCACCCTACAAATTAAACAGACACAATAGCCACTTGTGACTCGTAGAAAACTCCGTCAATTTTTATTTGTTTCATTATAACGGCCTGCGTTTATTTATTTGTTTAATTTGCCGGCCATGAATCAAAGATGTTGCTATTGATTTGCATATATAATCATCATTCCCATCTATTGAGAGGCATGCTACCGGGGAAAAAAATACTTCAAGAGAGAGATCTAAGCTGAGCATTTTGTCTGACAATGGAAAGATTCATAAGAATCAAGTTCCCAATATTGTTGATCATTATATTAGCTTTGATTCAAAAGCATGGGTATAAAGCTTGCTTGGAAGAAGAAAGGATTGCCC
Organism: Zanthoxylum bungeanum; assembly: GCA_019454045.1. NCBI lineage: Eukaryota > Viridiplantae > Streptophyta > Magnoliopsida > Sapindales > Rutaceae > Zanthoxylum > Zanthoxylum bungeanum. Next base: position 65,625 of record SKCR01009384.1, read on the forward strand.
TTTTGGAAATCAAGGCCTTCTTTGAATCTGTCAGTACTGTTAAGATTCTTAAATCTTGGGTTGATGATGATGAGTCATTTTCTGACTGTTGTGATTGGGAGCGAGTTAAGTGCAGCCCCACCACTCAACGTGTGACTCAGCTCTCACTAGGTAGTACGAGGATATTCAACTATAACGCTTCTCAGAGATATCCATCTTTTAATCTTTCTATGTTTCTTCCTTTTCAAGAATTGCGAAGCCTGGACATATCTGGCAATTTCTTAGATGGTTGGAACGAGTATAAAGGTATATTATACACTCATTTTTAGATGACACTAGATAACTTTATATTATATCGATAATTATATGGGCCTTTATATATTGTTATATAGAAAATCAAAATACAAAAGAATTAATACTAATAATAGAAATATAATAAAATTATAAAATCATTTTAATCATTTCAATTTTTAAACATATAATTTAATTTTTAATATTTTTTTTAATCATTTATCATATGAACCCTATTTTAAAAATAAGATAATGACTTCCAAAACTCAAGACAACTTAAGGCTAGCTCCTGCATACATAGGATCTTTCTATAGGGTTGATATTATTTTTTGATTTCTTGATTTCATCTTCCTGCTACAGGATTAGCACCAAACTTAAAAGTGTTGGGTATGAGGAACGCAATAAACGGTGATCTGGAAAGCAAAGGTATTATATTATACTTGTTTTCTTTTTAAAGATAAACCAACTTCAATGGTTAAACTCATCTCTATGTTAAAGCATATATAGTATAAATCTCTTTATAATCCAGCATCAAATTATACGACAACTTACCTTAACTTTAATGAGAAATCATAATTATTTCTTCTAATTTTCATTTCCAGGGATATGTGAGTTGAAGAATCTGATTGAGTTAGATCTCAGTAAAAATAACCTTGGGGGTCACCTTCCTTGGTGTCTCAACAACTTGACCCAGCTCAAGGTTCTTGATATTTCTTCCAATCAATTTAGTGGAAACTTGCCTCCTTTGATTGCCAACCTCACATCACTTGAACTCTTGGCTCTTTCAGACAACAACTTTCAGGGCACATTCTCTTTTAGTTCATTGGCTAATCATTCAAATCTCAAGGTCCTCCAGATAAACAATGAGTTAAGCCTTGAAACTGAAAACTGGATCCCTAAATTTCAATTGAAAGTCCTCCAACTACCCAACTGCAACTTAAATGTCATTCCTAGTTTTCTTCTTTACCAGTACGACTTAAAATTCCTTGACCTCTCTAATAATAAGTTAGTTGGTAGTTTCCCAACTTGGTTGTTACAGAACAACACTGTTGGGTGTGCAAACAAAGTCCCAAAGTCCCACATTGGTTAAATATGGGGAAGATCATGGGTATATAATAATGGACATGTATCTTCATTGGTATGAGGCCTTTTGGGTATAACCCAAGAGCAAATCCATGAGGGCTTAGGCCCAAAGTGGACAATATCATACCAATGTGGAGATAAGTGGTGTCCTAGGTTCCTTACAGTGGTATCAGAGCCATGCCCCGGAGTTAGCCATGTGGATGAATCCTCGGAATACCGAACAAAGGTGGTGAGCCCCGATCGTGATCCGTGAGTGCTCGGTTAGACAGGCGGTGTGCTCTGGTCTTCATGGAGTGGACGGATGAATGATCGTTTGAGGGGAGGCTCAGTTGTCCTTTGTGGTCCTTTGTTCGAGGGGAGGATTGTTGGGTGTGCAAACAAAGTCCCAAAGTCCCACATTGGTTAAATATGGGGAAGATCATGGGTATATAATAATGGACATGTATCTTCATTGGTATGAGGCCTTTTGGGTATAACCCAAGAGCAAATCCATGAGGGCTTAGGCCCAAAGTGGACAATATCATACCAATGTAGAGATAAGTGGTGTCCTAGGTTCCTTACAAACTGGAAGTTTTGCACTTGAAGAACAACTCATTCACGGGGATTCTTCAACTGCCCGAAACCAAACATGATTTTCTTCGTCATCTAGATATTTCCACTAACAATTTCACTGACAAGCTCCCCCAGAATATGGGTATTATCCTTCAAAAATTGTTATATTTGGATTTATCAAAAAATCATTTTGAAGATAATATTCCATATTCAATAGGTGAGCTGAAAGAATTACGTATACTGGATTTGTCTAGGAATAGTTTTTCTGGAGAATTATCCTCAACTTCTTTCAATGGTTGCATCTCACTCGAGTTTTTGGACTTGTCAGAAAACAACTTCTATGGTCAAATTTTTCCCAAATACATGAACTTGATCCATTTGCAATGTTTATTTTTGAACAATAATCATTTCAGTGGGAAACTTATTGAAGGGTTATTGAAATCCTATGCATTATATGTCTTGGATTTATCCAACAACATGTTATCTGGCGACATTCCAAGTTGGATTGGTAGTTTTGCATTTCTTCATTTTCTTTTCATGTCAAAAAATCATTTCGAAGGTAACCTACCTGTCCAATCGAAATACTTTAGACAAATTTTTATTTTAGACCTCTCTGAAAACAGATTATCTGGGTCCATTCCATCTTCCTTGAATTTTTCGTCATTGAAGCACCTTTATTTGCAAAACAATTCTCTTACCGGAGAAATTCCGGAAGCATTTTTTCGAAGCTCCATATTAATGACTCTTGATTTGAGGGACAATAAATTTTTCGGAAAAATTCCTCATCATATCAATGAGCTTTCAGATTTGCGTGTTCTTCTTTTGAGAGGGAATGAACTAGAGGGACATATTCCTGTTGAGTTGTGCCAATTACAGAAATTAGGTATCATGGATCTTTCTCATAACAAACTTAATGGGTCAATACCTTCATGCTTTCCTAATGTGTTGTTTTGGAAAGAAGGAAATGATAATTTGTACGGATCCCAGCTAAATTTCAATGTTCGATATGGAGGTTTGGGTTCCATTGGTATATACTATAATTCTACTCTCCGCCGATGGCCGTTTGGAGAAGATTTTACAGCATTAAGTAAAAGAGTAGAAGTAGAATTTGTGTCAAAGAATAGATACGAATTCTACAATGGTAGCAGTCTCAACTACATGACTGGAATAGATTTATCATGCAATGAGTTAACTGGAGAAATCCCATCCGCAATCGGAGAGCTTCGAAAAGTTCGCGGATTAAACTTATCTCATAATTCATTGTCAGGATCTATACCCGAGAGATTTTCCAATCTTGAAATGATAGATAGCTTAGACCTTTCCTATAATAAACTAAGTGGCCAAATTCCTCATCAACTGACTCAGCTCAACGCCTTATCTGTTTTCAATGTGTCATTCAACAACTTGTTTGGTCCTGTCCCAGAGCAAGGACAATTTGCCACGTTTGGTGAAAACAGCTACAGAGGTAATCCAGATCTTTGTGGTCCGCTGATAAACAAGAGCTGCAACAACACAGTGCCACCAAATGAAGCAAAAGATCAAGATGAATCTTCTATAATTGATACGGTGGCATTATATTGGAGTTTTATTACTTCCTATGTCACAATGATATTGGTGCTGTTCTTGACCTTTTGGATAAACTCATATTGGCGTAAATTATGGTTTGGTTTTGTTGATAGATGTATTGATTCATGTTTCTATTTACTTTCCAAATATGTATTCCATCAGTAATCGTACTAGGCCACAGTAGAATTAATGTATACTTGATGTATTGGTTCGTGTTTCTCTATTGGTTTTACCATCATTACTTCAACTAAATGTCAAATATTTGACATGTATGGCCATTGTGTTTTTAAAATTCCCTAAGGTATGTATGGTCAAATAATACAGAAAGATATGAATTGAGAATTTTAAAATTTTCCGGGCTAAACTATCACAATTCTCCAAATTTAATATCTAATAATTACCCCCAAAGAGTATATCAAGAAACTCAATAATCATAATAATATTAAAGTAAATACAAAGCAATTAAAACTAGATTTTTACTTGATTTTGTTAAATTTTAGCCTCGTCCATGACTTATAAGCTACCCGTTTAAGGATTCACTAACTAATTAGCTTCACAAGTACCCATCAAATCTTCACTCTTCTTTCCGTGCTTGAAAATACCCGATTCACTTAATAAGGGTGAATCATATCTTTACAATTTAAGTGTCTCTCTACCCTCAATCACTACAACATTCGGTTAAGTACAAATTATTATTTCGATCATCCGAAGTACTGACGTGGCAGTTAATTTTGGAGCATTTTCAAAACAGTCCAAAAGAGTTCAGTTGACCAAAGTAAGTCAATTGAACTCGTAGACCTAAGTAGACCTGTAGATTGACCTATGTAACAACGATTATGTTGACAACTGTTTTTCATTAAAGGAAAATATGGAAAATTAACCCATCGAACAAACATTTCCCAATAATGAATTTATTTGGTTAGTAAGGAACGAAAACAAGCTTAGTATGCAAGCAAGATAAACATAGTATTTACATGGTTCGATATAAAGTGGCTTCAACCTACGTCTACGGGGAAAGGTGGTGTATTTTATTATTGCTCGGGGTCAAGACCGACCCAAGCTATAATGAGGAAATGAACTCTCTATGTGTTAATATACATCGAGTCTTACATTAGTCCGGTCCAGCTTTCTCTCTCTATCACCAGTTTTTAAATTCTTAACTCTTTACAAGTTGTGGGATGTAAAATTTGCTAACCCGTGAATCTGAATCTTCAACCCCTTTATATAGGCTTTCGAATTCACTATTCCACTGCCAATGAAGTCATCTCATGTCGCCTTGGCATCATTGTTGCCACAACTTTCTTCAACTACCAATAAAATCTTAGCACATTTCACTGTCACTGCACCAACCTATGGCGTCCTATGGCGGCTATGTTCTGTTACCTCTCTAACACTGCATAATTCTATGGCGGCTGAGATAATCTGTAAGTCTCGATACGTAATATTATGGAAAAACAAACTGTTCGTATTCATGAACATGATATATATACGATTTGAATTGACATTCCGAGCTCCAACCCTAACAGATTTCACTCCTGCTAATTAAGGGTCGCACAAACAACAAGATCAAGGGAAGCAAAAAGAAAAATGCTACAAAGTACAAATCATCAAAGCTATTAGGTATAATTACTTGTTTTGCCTACAAGGGTTCTAATTAATTTTTTTGTCAATGACAAGTTTCAGCTCAACACCTCGGGTGCGGTTTGTTCATTTGCTGCCTACTCTAGATATATATATTTATGGTTTTATTGATGCTTTGTGGCCTAAATTTTTGGTTGACTCTCCAATTTTTACAAAAAATTTAGGGCCTCCAAGTCCAATTGAGTGTTATTATTTTTTAATTATTTCTTTTGTTTTTTTAAAAAAAAATAAAGACAAACAATTAGGCCCGAGGCCCAATCCATATTATACATTTAACTATTTACCCTAATTCATAAATGTGAGAGGCAAAAAATTAAAAAATAAATAAATAAAGAGCATATAGAAACTAGTTATTGAAACAGAAATGAGAGAGAAAGGGTGAGAGAAATAAAAAAATAATGGAAGGGATAAAGATTGAAACTCTGGTGTGAATTTCTATTTTTATGGAGTAAGGGAGACATTTTAAC